>MEHQ01003574.1:963934-1006329 GCA_008828725.1 Saccharina japonica | reverse complement strand
CCCCCCCCCCCCCCCCCCCCCCCCCCCTTTCTTTACCAACGCCCCTTGCTTTTGTCCCCCTACAGCTCCTGCCATGGGCGGTAATATGCCGACCAACCTACCCGTACAGAGCCATCTCAACCCGGCCCAGATCGCTATGGCCGCCGCCCGCAACCTCGGGGTGCATAGCGCCCTGCCCGCCCAGGCAGGCCAGGCCTTATCGGGGTTGGGTGGAGGTGCCGGGTACCAGGCCAACCCGCAGCTTCTGGCCCAGCTCATGCGGCCCGCGCATCAGCAGCAGCAGCAGCAACAGGCGGCACCGGCACAATGTGGGTTTCTATCGTGTGGAGGGAGGGTTGCGGGGGGCGGGGGAGGGGGGGGGTGGAGGTAGCGGCAAGCTACGTAGGGATGCTGTGAATTTGTGATTGATGTGGTCGGTGATGGGCGTGTTTTTATTTTTTTTCCGTGTTTTTGTGTTGATGTGATGGACTTCACAGCAGTGTGTGTGTTTTTTTTGTTTTGATGTTTTTGTGAGTTTGTACGTATCGTGTTATGCTTTTGTGTGTGTGTTTTTTCGTGCTTCATACAGCAGTAGTAGATACATCGTATAAGGACGTTTCGATACGATATATCCAAAACTAGATGGGAGCACATGGTTGAGTCGCTAACGAAATTGCACTGCCGTCGCTCGTGTCCCCTGCCCCCCCCCCCCCCCCCCCCCCCGCTCGTTTGAAACGCCCTCTGCCGCCGACCAGTCTCGCTGCCTCTCGGAGCGGGGGCCGTCCCGGGCATGCTGGGAGGCATGGGTATGGGCATGGGAGACAAGACCGTGCGCGAGCTGTTCGTCGGTAACACCCCCCAGGGTACCTCGGACTTCGTTCTTCTGGAGTTCCTCAACGCCGCCATGAAGCAGGTGAGGCTTGCACGTTTTTTCTGTTTTGGTGTGATGTGTTGAGTGGTACCCGCGCAAGTGCCAGATATGCAGGGCCTGGGAGTTGTGTATTCTACGTACGTCTAAGTTGCCGACTTCCTGGTAGTTGTTAGTCGGCTAGAGGTTACATTTTCCGTTTTGGTTGCGTGAGGTATTTTTGCCGAGGTTTTTTTTTGGCGTCTTTTTTTTGTGACTGGGTTGTGTGTATTTTTTGTTGATAAAAAAACTACTCGTAAGTCAGTTATTAATAGTTGTTTTTAATTGGTTTATCTGGCTACCCAACTATTAACTACAAGGTATCCGTGAGGTCCAATTAAGAAATGCTTTATTCACAGCCGTATCCTTTTTGTTCGTTGCTTCAGGAAGCAAGCACAGGGGCCTGCGGGTGGTATGTCACGATTTTGTCTAATTCTGTTCTTTGGCAAGCGAGAGTACTGCTGCAGAGAGGAAACAGAGGAGCAACCGGTGGTTTTCAACGATTTTGTTTTGGCGGGTTTTACTGTGATCACTTTTTGTTTTCACCACTTTCACAAGCGAAGTAGTCAAGCGCTAAACCTCGAGAAGTAGGTGGTGCGATTAGTCGTGCAGGATTTTTGGTGTTTTGGTGACGATGGTGGTAATGGTCAAGTGATAGTACCGCTGGTGGTCGTGTGGGTGCTGGCTGTTGTTAGTGTTGGTGTTGGTGTTGGGTGGTGGTGGTGTTAGTGTTGGGTGGTTGGTGGTGGTGGTGGTGGTGTAGACGTTGGTGGAGGCGGTGTTGGTGATGGCGTTGGCGGTAGTGTTAGGTGTTGGTATCGGCGTTGGTGTTCATGTCAGCTGTATTTCTGGAATTGAGTTCCCTCCGCCTGTGCATATATGATGCTGCCTTACGAGCAGTTTCTGCAACAAAGCAAGGTGGGTGGTGTAACATCTTTAGGTTTTCGACTTGTCACGAGGCGTTTGTCGGTCACCAGCATCCACGTTTTCCCGATAGTACACAGTGTATACTACAGCAATAGTCTAATTCCAATCGAGTTGTACCCGAAACATTACATTGGTGCACGCAGCAGTTGTACGACGGGGAACAACATTTTTATTCTCGGACATTTGTAACTGCCATAATAATGGTGGGATTTTTTTACGGGTTTCTATATGCTTGTCGGGCAGTGGGGAGATGAGGGAACTGGGGATGGGTTGAGCAAGGTATCGCCAAGCAGGAACTGTTGTTGGGAATTTGGTCATGTGCGGCCGATAAAGCCCGTTGGCTTGTGTGCGAATGGCTGCCTGCGTATATCTTACGTAGGCCGAATTTTGTCTGACTTTTTCATCTCTCAACACTCTAAATACAACTACCCGTAAATCCCGAGAACCGATTGTTTCCCAGACCCAACATTCACAATAGCGGCCGTTTTCTGCCCTGCTGCCGTTGTTGTTGTTGTCGTTTGTGTTGTTGTTTTTGTTGCTTTTTTTTTGTCTGCCCCGCTGTTCTGTTTGTTTTGTTGCTTGCTTTTTGCTTGCTTGCTTTTTGCTTGCTTGCTTTCCGCTTGCTTGCTTTTTGCTTGCTTGCTTTTGCTTTGCTTGCTTCTTTCTGCTTGCTTGCTTTTTTGTTTTTGTTTTGCTGCTGCTGCCGCCGCCGCCCTGTGCTGCTGCTGCTACTGCTATCGCTTGATCGTGTTGGGTACCGCGCGCGTGTTGTTGTTTTTTTGTCGACTCGGGCGTGCTTCATTTATACCTTTTACTTGTTCGTTTCTTCGTTTCTATCCAATTTTGTTTGTTTATCTTTGCGATTCGTTTTATGTGTTTGTGGGATGCCGACTTTGTTCTCTTTAAATACATATATTTTGTGTACTCTGTTTCCACACAGATATTAATTTTACCTTCGTGAGGACGGGCTAGATTGTGGCAAAGAAGTCACAACAATGTGAGCTATCAACAACAACCGAACAAGCCCGTATCAGACAGATGTTACGCTTGTTCGCTGTTGATTTTGCTGTTGATTTTTTTTCATACGACACTCTGGCGTCGCTGCATGATATAGTATGCTTCTCACCCCGTAACTACAGCCCGCGCAAGTCAGACGCTGGGTCTGTTAGTACCGTTGAAAATTTCTCGAAAATAATCCGGTGTCCTTGCGGACCCAACCGCTGTGTGAAACCGAGCGAGGCAAAAGAGAGATGCACAACGGGTTTTGGTGGGAGATATTGATGCCTTATTTTCATCGGGACTTTTATCATTATCTTTAGCGCGGGCTCGAGATTACCCGGACCACACGGGAGGCTGCGCGTTGCGAGCTGGTCAAGGAGTCGGTCCCGCCGGTCCTGCTTGATCGCCTAAACGCGTGGCCTTCCATGTGACCAGGGTTTCGGCCGTCTCGCTTGTCCTCTTCGACCAGCTCGCGACGCGCGGCCGGCTTCCCTTGTGGCCGTGCCCGGGTGTCATCCGGCCTACGCTGGGTATGATGAATGTCACACTACGCGACGACGGGGGCCGTAGTGCTTACGGCAATCCGGTCCACGTACCGCCACGTCCTCGGTTACCTTACCCCGGCGCGTCCTGGCCTCCCTGCGGTTGGCGTGCGGCTGGCACGAGCACCGTTGCTGACAAGAAGTAGAGTGACGGACGAGCTTGGCGGTCCGAGCTGTGTGCAGACTTGACTCGGTGTATGCACGTCAGCTGTTGGAGAAAAAACGCGATCCCGACGCCACGAATAATGTCTGATGAGTGCGTTGATTGAGAGTCGTATATACCAAATCTGAGCCCTTTGGCTGTCTGTGCAGGTGCTTTTTTGGTGCATAGGCTTGTGTAGGCCTTTGCTTAGCTTTCGACCAAATTGTTGAAATGCGCTTTGACTGAACTGACCGCCAAATTCCTGACATGGGCCCAATCCCACCCCTCCAGCCGTCACGGCCCAAAATACGGGTATTTCGGGGCCTTGGAAGGGCAGCAGCCTAGTTTGCCTTAGAAGGACAGCGGCTTATTCTGCCTTAGGAGGGCATCGGCTTATTCTGGCTGTGGAATGACAGCGGTTCATTGTTTGCTGCTTTGAGCTGTCCATGAAGAATAACTCTCTACTATTAATAGCACCTTTTATACAAACTCAAAACTACGCCAGCTGTGTAAAACAAATACATAATGTGGTATTAATTAATTAGTATTTCTAGTTTTGGTTTGTTGTGTGTGTGTTTTTTTTTATTTATTACGTACCGGTATATACGTATACTAACACTCTCGACGGATATATAAGAATCGTTTAGGCTTGTAAGAAGACTAAACAGTCCCTTACATTTCCGTCCAGAGTTGTGCCTCGGTAGCTGTTTCTCGTTCTTGTTTTTTGCTGTGTCTTTTTTTTTTTATTTCTCCTCCGTCCTCTTTTCTCTCTTGTCGGGCTGGAGGCTGGAGCTGTTTTGTCTGTGGCCGTGGGACCGCGCTTCCGCTCGTGTTTCTCCTTTGCATGGTGTCGTCTGCGCGATGTGTCTCACGGTGTCTTTTGCTGTTGCAGGCATTTTTGTCGTCGTCGTTGTTGTTGTTGTCGTTGTTGTGTGTGTGTGCGTGCCTCGCCCGTAACTTTTGACGGTCGTCCCCCCGATCCTCTCATCAAAACCCCGGAGAGAGGGGAGGGGGGGGGGTGCAGGGGGGACTTATCGAACGAGAAAGAGGGGGGGAGGGGGTGAGTGCTCTCATAAAACTGTGAGTACGTTCGATCCCGTGAGGTTCAGGGATGAGGGTGTGAAAGAGACAAAAATGGGGGTCAAAGAGGCGTTTTTCCCGCCGAATTTGAGGTGAGTTAGGATAGGCAAGGTAAACGCCCCCCGAGGGTTTCCCTATAAAATTAAAAAAAGCCGCGTGACCCCGAGGGCGTAAAGGTCTTCAAAAGCCGCACGCAAGCAGGTTTTGTGCGCCTGGTGCGCCTGGTGGCTGGCCTTAGTGGCGGGAAGCGCGTTTGCAGAAGGCGTCGCCAGTCAGGGCAAGGTTTTGATACGTCCCCTCCCTGTGCCCCACGTAACAGTAGTACGTACCAGATATACCAGGTATATATTTTTTGCTTGAAAGTTTATCAAGTTAAAAGTTGGTTCGAGCCCAAACTTGCATCCATCCGCCTACTATTAATAACACCCGCCCTCACCTCCTCTCTCTCTTTTTGAAGCCTTGCGGGAAGATGATTCATGGAAAAAGAGATGAGAGGCAGAGAGGGTTACGGGTGGGCGGGTGGAAGGATGGGTGGATTGGCTGTGCGATTGGTCGATCGGTTGATTATTTGGTTGATTGATTCGATCTCGACGCCTCGTTCGTTCTCTGACACGATATTTCCACCGTCCTCCTCGCCCGCGACCCCCCCCCCCCCCTCCTCTCCCCCCCCCACCCCCATCTAACCCCTCCCCCCCTATACCCCCTCCCACCTCCATCTCCACCCCCCGCCGTGCTTGCCCGTTATTATGTTCGTACGCGTCGTTTCCGTCTCTCTCGTTTTTTTTTTTGTCGGAATTTTGATTGGCGCGACTGATGGTTACAGGTGAACCTGAACACGTCCCCCGGCAACCCGGTGGTGACCTGCCGCGTGAACAACAAATACGCCTTCGTGGAACTCCGGTCTTCCGAGGAGTGCACCAAGGCTCTCAACCTTAACGGCATCCCCTTCATGGGCCAGGTGCGTTTGCTGTCTCGTATTTTGCTTGTTCGTGTGTAGTTTTGTGTTTGGTGTCTTTTGTTCTTTTGTTCTGGATGTTGTGTTTTGTGTTTTGCTTTGTGGTAGGTTTTGGGTTTGTTCGCGGTTCAATAATATATGTATGTATGTACCTGGTATGTATGTACACAAAGGGTTTCTAGTTAAGTTCCGTCCAAAATTTGAGCCAATTTTTTTCACCCCCCAAATGGTTAACCCCTTTAAGGACTGCATTCCGATTGTGGGGACGAAACACTTGGAATTAGAGTCAGATGAAGTTTTCTGTACGGTGGGGTAGTAAAGAGGGGTTTGCAGTGCCAAAGGCGTTATTAATAGTAAACCCCTTAAAGCAGTATTAGGGCAGCAGTCCCGTTGTGGGGACACAACACTTGGAATTAGAGTCAGATTGAGGTTTCTGTACGGTGAATTTCTGAAGAGGGGTTTGCAGTCCCAAAGGCGTTATTAAGAGTAAATCCCTTTAGGCCTTAAGGACAGCAGTCCCGTTGTGGGGATAAAATAAAACACTTGCAATTAGAGTCATGTTTAGGTATATCTCGGAATTAGAGCGCACCACTAAAAGGGTTAAGTGCTCTCGCCTATATACGTACGTACTGTGTGATACCCGCGTTTCGCAGATGCTCAAGATTGGACGCCCCTCGAAGTACCAAGGGCCCATCACCCCGGCGTCGACATGGCAGCGCCTCACGGGCCAGGAAGCGGCTGACAATGTTGTCGACCCGGCCACGAAGGTTTACAGGTGAGATAGAGGAGGCAAGGGCGGGGGGGGCGGGGTGTACTCGATATTCGTGCATGGCCGACCCTACACCCTCGCATCCCTGTGTACAATGCCGGGACGGAGCATGTTGGATTTTCACCGACCAGGCAGACATTGCTAGCACCAAGCGCGGGGCGGGGATTATATAGGGGACGGGGGGGCGGGGGTATTTTCTTTTTGTTTCTTGATTTGTAGAGGAGTTTTTGTCCTCGTTGTCGTCGTTCCTGCCACAGCGGTTCACACCCCGGACGGACAATCAGTTCCCATGTATCTGTTCCCGATCTCGTACAGTATGATTTATTTTGGCTCATCATGTTGCCGGGTGGGACTTGGATGATCTGCATGATTTAGCACATGTTTAATCCTGGGTTGGATCTGTACTACCAGTACCGCTCGAACTTGTGTTAGTCGTGGACCTTTACAGAGGTGGTCAAGCTCTTCGGGTGATCAGCAAGTACTTGTACTCGTAACCCCTCCCTGATACGCCTGGTACGATTTTACGCTCGTGGTGTGTCTTGGGACAAAATTTGCGTTTCGGTTTTTTTTTACGAAATTATGTATTTTTTGACGAAATGTTTACTGTTGAGAAATGGTCGATCTCGCCGCTGCTTTGTCTCTGCTTCTCTCGGATTCAATCGCTTCTAACAAACAATCAACGCCGTCTGTTCGCTTTTTTTTGTGTTTTTTTTTTGTGTGGTTGGGCCATTGTCTTTTCGCTTGCAGGGAGCTGTACATCGGGAACACAAGTCCGGACATGACGGACATGGTGCTCAAAGACTTCCTCAGCAACACGATGCACAAGGTATGGAGTATGCAACACAGCTTGAATCTGTAATCGCCGGTCGTTAGTATTGTTTGCTGGTCGCTAGCTCTTCGCGGACTGGTCGTTAGAAGGTGTGCACGTAGCTGGACATGACGGATAAGATCCTCAAGACTTCCTCAGCAGCTGGATGCACAACGTATACGTAGACTATGAATACAACTACTGTATAAATCTGTAATCGCTTGTCGTTAGTATTGCTTACCGGTCGCTATGTAGCTTTTTCGCCAAGAGCTACGTAGCGGCCGGCAAGTATCGCTAACAACCAGCCTTCGAACAGTCGGCAACCGGTAAGAAGTGCTAACGACCACCAATTACAGATTTTACTATAATTGGTTTACTGTACACTTCAAACGAACAACCCGCGACGAGTTAGCGACCTTCAAGTAACGCTAACGACCAGCGGTTACAGACATACAGTTACGTGTATATTCCTTCTAAGGACCACACAAGCATGTCTGTAACAATGTCATCGCTGGTCGTTAAGTGTACTGGCGGGTCGCTAGCTCTTGGCGGAGTGTATTCGCTGACGTATTTCTTCATCAATGTCTAATGTGGTTGTTGTGGCTGTCTTTTTTTGTGTTGACTTTGCTGTCTTCGTTGCCGCCACTCTTCCCCTGCCCCCCCTTCTTTCTTACCCGTATGAAATATACGGAAAATAACGCAAAAGAGCATCCAAATGTCGGAGCTGCTATAGTTGTCTATTAGGAGTAGGAACGGGCGCGCTCCGTCTCGAAAGGGATGCGTACGTAGTCAATGGTCAAATGACCAAATCTAGCAACAAATTAGTACGCCTCTCAACCCCCCCCGACTTCCCATGCCGCACCCCCCTCTTACCAGGTGGGCTTCTGCCAGAAAGAGGGGAGTCCCATCATTCACGCTAGGGTTTCCGGGAACTTCGCTTTCGTGGAGTGCCGCTCCATCGAAGAGACGACTGCCCTGCTCAACCTCAACAACATCCCCTTCCTGGGACAGGTATGATACTTGGTATCATATGTAGGGAATTTTCGGTCCAGCTCTTGCCGTACTGCTCTTTTTTTTCCGTACTTTTTTTTTTCGGGTATGATGTGTAACTCACATTGCCGGGTGGGAGCCATATATTTTGTATGTCGTAGTCGGATCACATTTCCTTAGTTGGATATGTACTACAGTATGCAGATCCTTCACAGCACCTCGGAACCGCAGGTGAGGATCTAGATGATCTGTAGATGATCTATCTGCAAATGATGTATCTGTAGATGATCTAAGTGTCGATGATCTGTTCGGCGTGTGAACCGTTTTGTGCGAAAGCACCGCGCACGCAGTACGAACGAGGAACGTACCTCGGTACAGGTGTATAGTATCCTACTGCACGCACTACGCCTCCGCTGTTGCGGTGTGCCGATGGCAGCTGCTGGCACACTGCCCGCCGTCTACTCGTATACCGGAGTATTTTGGTTGGTTGGCCTTTTTTGTTTACATATTTTTTTTTTCGCGCTTTCAGGAGCTGAAGATCAACCGCCCGTCTAAGTACCCCGGACCGGAAACGCCCCACCTGAACTGGCCGGATGTGCTCGCAAGGTCAGTTGCTGTCCGTTTTTGTTCCGCGTCCAGTATGGTTTCTGTTTGTACACCTTTATTTTTTGGCCAACTTTTATTTTGTCAGTAAGTGATAGATGTGCGTGTTTGAAAAGCTTCCTTTGGGGGTTTCACCGCTGTCGCTCTAGGTTGCGTCGGCCGCCGGGCCCTGCTCGCCCGGTCTCTTTTTTTTCGGTTTTTTTTTCACCAAAATTGTTTTCGTCATGGGAAAGGTGTTCCGGCGGTGCTGTCTTGATTTCATCGTGGCTTATTATAGGAAGACCTGGCTTTTTTTTTTCGTGGTCAAACGAAGGCCTATAGTAGTAGACCCATCAGGCCTTGATGATGCACAGGTTTACCGCTTATCTCATGCACCCCTCGCACAATTTCATCTATACCCCCCTTTTCTCGTACTCCAATCCCCACCCTCCGCCCCCCAACCACGCCCACGCACCCACCCACGCCCACGCTTACGTCACCTCCACCCCCCCTCCAACGCTCCCCAGTTTCACCCCCAACCCGCCCGCCAGCCCACCATCCCAACATAGCACGTTCACGCTCCACCATGCAACCCCCCAAGCCCAACCCGCCTCAACGTCCCCCCCCCCCCCTAACCCCCATCCCCGCCCCCCCCCCCACTTCCCCGCAACCGACCCCCACCCCCATCCCTACCTTCACTCCTCACGTCCAACTCCACCCCCCCCCCCCCAAAATCCCACCCATTCCCTCACCTACCCCCCCGCTCCCTCTCTCCTTCACACGTCCAACCCACCCCCCCCTCACGAAAATTCACCCATTCCCTCACCCCGCTAACCCCCGCCCTCACTCCCACCCCCCTCCCTACCCCTTCACACCCAACCCCCTTACCCCTCCAACCCCCCCCCCTTAACCATGGTTAGATTCACTTCTGGAAACCCCAACGCGGCGTTGCCAGCCCCGGCCACTACCTTCGGTGGGATAGAGTCGGCCCAGGCGGCGGCTCAGGCGGCTGTCGCTGCCCTGGGGGTGGTATCTACTGCCCGTCCGACGACCACGCTTAGGCTGAACAACATGCTGACGGCTGGAGACCTGGAGGATGAGAGTGGTCTGGGCGACATTGAGGAAGAGACCAAGGTTTGTGTGTGTGTGCGTGCGTGTGGTTGTGTGGGTGGGTGAGAGTGTTGTTTGTCGGTCTGCGTTTGGTGGTGGTGAAGTGGGGTGTAGGAAGGGCGGTTTGAGGTTTAGATTATCCTTGGGTTTTTTTTCATGTTTTTTTTTTAATGGTAATTTGATATACGTATTAAGCACCTGGTATATTTTATGCTTGTTTTACCAGTTGTATTTTTCTTGCAGTTTTGGTTTTTGTATTTTTTCGTACATGTACTTTTTACATTTTTTTTAATATACCAGGTATACTATTTATATACTCTACGTAATACCGGTACGTACCAAATTTTTTTTAGATAGCTTTGATATCGTTTTGATAGTAAGAGTATTTGGATGTCTTTGATTTTTCTTGTGTTGAATAAAAGCCCAAAAAACACAACAAAACAAAAAATATTATGTATATACGAATACCAGTATACTATTAATATTGATGTATCATGCTCTTAAAACGTCGCCACAGGAGGAGTGCGAGAAGTTCGGGAGCGTTAAGTCCGTGCACATCCCTCGGCCAAGCACAATAAGCGAGCAGGAGAAGCCCGGCGTGGGCTTCGTGTTCGTGGCGTTTGACGGAGTGGACTCGTCCGCCAAGGCCGCCGCAAGCCTTAGGGCCAGGACCTTCGACGGCCGGAAGGTGCGTGTGTGCGTGCATCTGTGTGTTGGTTGGGGTTTGTTCAAGATTTGGATGGATGTTGTTGTTGTTGTTGTTGTTGTTCTTATTGATATTTTATTTCTTGTTCTCTTGTTCTCGTTGATGGTGTTGTTGTTGTTGTTGTTGTTGTTGTTGTTGTTGGTGTTGTCGTCGTTGTCGTTGTTTCTCTTGTTCTTGTTGATGTTGCCGTTGTTATTGCTGTTGCTCTCTCTCTGTGTATCCCCACGATTCGTATGTTATTTGTGTGATGGCCGTTTTTATGTTTCATTGCTGACTCTTGCCTCATTTTTTCTCCTCTTCTTCCGCTCCTGCTGCTGTTTGTTGTCTTGATTGTGTGCGTGTTTTTTTTGCCGCGGGCGCTTCGGGGTTTGGGTTGGTTGGGCATTTTTCGGGCTTCGTGCAATGCCCCCAAAAAAATCCAGGTGGAGGTGACGTACTGGGACGAGGAAAAGTTCAACCAGCGGATCTTCACGGACGAAGGAAACGACGAAATGGCGCAGGCAGCAGTGGCGGCAAGCGGAAACGGCGCGTGATTTATTCCGCGTTTTTCCGCTCAAGCTGTAAAAGAGGGGGGTAGCGGGGGAGTTCAACAGAGAGAAGGAGGGAGGGGTAGGGGGGTGTACTCATGTCATGCATGGCCGTACAGTAGTCGTATGACCATAGACCCTCGTATATCCTTACAATGCCGGGACGGAGCACGTCAGGTTTTCACCGACCAGGCAAGACATTGCTTACACCAAGCAGGGAGGGGGGGGGTGTGCTCATGTCATGCATGGCCGCAGTCGTATGGCCACAGACCCTCGCATCCCTACAAGGCCAGGACGGAGCACGTCGGGTTTTCACCGACCAGGCAGACGTTGCTTGTCCAAACGGAAGAGGGGGGAGGACTCTGCTGATTGCGACATTGCTGGGTGGCGTCTTCCAAAAGTTGGCGCGCGTTTTTTTGCGGCGTCGGAATGATGTATGATACCTCTCTTTGCCACCGTCGTGTATCTCTGTTGGGGTGGAGGAGCGATGGTCTGTTGTATAGTGACCATAAGTTTCGCGGGCCTCTGCTTGCTCCTCGTGTTTAGTTTTCGGCCGCGCTTCGTGGTTTGCTCGGCGTCGCGAGTTATCCGCGGGTATTCCCTATTTTTCTTCATGATAGTGGTGCTGGTGCTGGTGGAAGCGCATGCAGTGCCGCGCCGCCGGGCAGGTGGCGCTATTTCTGTTTCCCGTGGGTTTCCCTCACGCGGAAGGATGCGTGAATGGGGATGGGGGCAGGGAAGAGGAAGAATATACGATCTCGACGGTATGGATGAAGCACGCCTCCTCTCGCCCGTGGACAGTTTGTTTAGTTCGCCAGTAGTACGCGGCATTCAGCACCGCTCGCTCGCTGAGTGCGTGTGTGTGTTTTTTATTTATTTTTGAAAATCATGGAATTTGTTTTCCTTTTGTAACCTACCTGCCTGCCTGCCCGCGTGTCGATGAGATCATGGCTTTTCCTTGAAACGTGCTTTTCGATCGGTTTCGTAGCCACATAATCGCCCGCGCGTGAGGTGGTGCATACACGGCGGGGTAGGGCAGGGTGGACGGGCCGGGCCTATTGCGGAGTTAAAGGGAATCTGATCATGCGTTTATCTAGGGAGGAGGTAGGGGACATCGCGATTGAGGTGGTACACAGCGGGCAGGGCCATTCAACTTCGGGGTGGATGAACCCTTGAGGTCGGCAGATCTTGAAAGGGAATGTGTCAAGGCGTTTTTCTAGAAAGAGGGTAGGGGACGGCCGCGTGTAGCGCATGAATAACGTGCCATCCGTCGTTCATGGTTGATCTGTTGTCGATCAGCCTAAGTTTTTCTTTCTTGATGTTGGGTAAATTAGCGCACCATGTTTCGTGGGGTGCCCCCGGTACTACTAAAATTCTACGTCTTGGTATAAATACTGCTACCACTGCTGCTAATCGCAGTGGTTGGGCGAAATCACGCCGGTTCGATAAAAATGGACCAGTTCGACGAAAACGCGCCAGGAGTCGCCTCTCGTTGAACCCCTCAAAAATAATAAATACTTCTTCTTTTTTTCGTGGTTTCCCTGAGGGATTCGGTGCATTCGGCCGATACATATGTACCAGGTAGGTATTATGCGTGCGTACCTGCCTGCTTATGTTTCATTCATCAATCAGTGGAAGGTGGGTAGGACGAAAATGGTCTTCCTAAAACTAAAAATAGACTATTAATAATAGAAACTAAAAATAGACTAATACACGAAAATGTTGAGGTAGTTTTGGGGGTGTTTTTTTACAGATTATATTTTGTCCACTGCTGCATGGCCATGGCAGGCTATATAAACCTGGTACTTGACACTCACACTGCTGCGAGCATGCTGCTTATTTGTTGTTGTTTGGTTTTGAGCTGAAGTCAGTCGTCGTGGTATTCCTGAGCCACTACGAGCTCCTTCTGCAGGGAGTACACTACGAATAATAACGGTGCGATGGTGCACAGATGCTCCGAGTACCTGGGAGAATGATAAAAGTAAATATTCCCGAGAGAAAACGCTTCAAGTACTTCGGGTACTCGGAGTATTTGGGATGCATCTACTACTGCGGATACTGTACGTACTCGCAACATTTCGAGCGTCTGTACTGTGTTGGATACTGCCATACTCGCAGTATTTCGGGGTTCAATACTACTGTGGAAGAATACTGCTGTACTTGAAGTACTTCAGGGTTCTGTACTGTGGGTACTGCTGGCTGCTGGCAGTATTATTTCGTCCGTTGGTACTACTACTACTACTGCGAATGAATACTCGGAGTACCAACATACTCACAATATCCGCAGTATACTCGGAGTATGAAGTTTACTTCGACCATCTGTGCACGGTTTCGAAAACTTTGTCCCCAACTTATTGCAGAAAGCATTAACGGACGGTCCCACGAGTGAGAGTTGGAGCAAATTCCTTTCTGGGGGGGGGGGGCTGGAGTACTTGGAGTACTGGCAGTATTTCGGGGGTATACACTACGAATACTCGCAGTATTTACGGGTTCAATACTCTCGATACTTTGAGTACTCGAAGCATTTCGGATGTTTGTACTGCGGGTACTTCTTGTACCCGGGGTTCTGTACTGCTTATACTCTCAGTGCTCGCAGTATTTGGGCCTTCAGTACTGCTCATACTCCCAGTACTCACTCGCAGTATTTAGGCCCCGCCAGTACCGCAATACTCTCAGTACTCGGAGTACGAAACGTACTCGATACTCTGAGTATGCTCGGAGTTTGAAGTATACTGGGAACACCCGTGCAACGGTGTAAAATTGAGCAGCAATAGGCCACGAACTCAATGCCCAGTATCTGAATGCCTGGCTCTGTGGCCTTGGTACATGAACAAGCTGTTCATATGTATGTGCACCCACTCTCTACAACTGTTCAGACACCTGCAATCGGCGACACCAAAAAATTGCGCACGTAGGATGTGTAGGATGTAAAAGTGAGTCGTTTGATCCGGCAGCCTGTAGACAAGCACCTGGTATGCATGTTCCTCACTGGAATTGGTATCGGCTCCGTGTTGTCCCCTCCAAAACGCTCCTGACCGCCAGCAGGTTTTCTCCTGTAGCCCCGGATCCCTGCCAAACAACGCCAAAACAAACAACTGAAACCCTCCAGGTGCCTTATCCGACATCCGACACCAAAATGCAATGCAGCGTTGGCTTCTATGGCAGGCGCCGGTGCGCGTGACTGCCGGGTTTTTTTCGGTCGTAGTGATGGCATCGTCCTTGAGGCAAGCGGTAGGGCTTTGTTTTGCCCGTCCGGCTGTCGGAGCTACCTGTTTTCGTGCGTTAGGGCACCCCATATTCTCGACGGATAAGCATGCGGTCAACCCTTGGGACAGTTGTAGAAGGTGGGTGGAGATGGCTGGTCTGGCTTGTGTGCTCGTGTGCTGCGACACGACGATGCTCCGCTGTGTCTGCTGCTGTTGCTGCTGCTGCTGCTAGGTGTGGTGTGCCTGCGCAGCTCCACGATTGCAGTCACGTACCTTCAAAATACGTAGTAGTTTGGAGCCGCACTCACTAGCCAGGAGGCTGTTCTGATGCGACTCTTATGTCCGTCCTGCCGTTCTTCGAACAATACGCGTACGAGCGAGTATACGCAATGTACCACAGGTATTGCTGTACTCGTGTACGAGTATGCCATCCTTTCTTTGAGTTTTGCTGTGTGCAGCATTACGTAGACTGTAAACCGAAGCTCTGGCGTGTGATCTCTGTCTACTGCTGTATTGGTTTGTGAGCTCGGCGAGGAACTTGTATATCTACCTGAGCGAGAAAATACAAATAGTTATCGTTGCGAGACTCGGACGGTCATGTACGTGAACGAAACGGTCCAAAGTGAAGGACAACACACACAGCGTGACACACACCTGACACAACATCGGGAGACGTCAAGCAGTTTAGGCCTGTAATGGAGACGGACGACCGTCTGAACTTGATATACGGGGACGGACAGCCGACGGCCGTCTAAACTAAATACCTGGTATATACTACTAGTGTTAGTGAGGGAGTTCCTATTGATGTGGCGGCATGACTCACAACGCCCGAAACTGTTGTCTCCCCGAGGACACCCGACACCTTTTGCACTTTGCACACAGACAGCTACGTATGCTATGATATTTTGCAACAACGAACAACAATCAACTCGTATATATTTCTGGCATAAAGAAAAAATCAAAACCTTTTTATGCTATCGGACTCCCGTTTCAGTGACAAATGACTTGAAATTAGAGTGATATATGTGTTTATGTACAGCAGTACGAGCAGTCCAGCTCTAAAAGTGCGAGCAGTCCAGCTCTAAAAGGGCTAAACCTTCAGTCAGCTGACTTTACCTTGGCTCTTGTCGTCATGCCTCTTTGTGAAAACCCCACTGACGAATCATGCACCCCCGCCTCCGATCGACCTCGTCTTCCGCCCCCGAAGGGTGCGGTCGTCGCCGCCGGGCCGAAGCACAGCCTTAAGCATGGCGTCGCCGGCACTGAGCAAAACCGCGATATCTACCATGCGCGTAAAGGACCTCCGGCTGGAGCTGGAGAGCCGAGGTCTCGAGGCTACCGGCATACGGCCGGTGTTGCAAGCTCGCTTGGGAGAAGGCAAGTCGTCGCCAGGCGCACGAGGAGGGAGGGACCTAATCCATTGTTTGTTTTTTTGTTTTTGTCCTGCGTCGGACGCGTGAAAATGTAGCTTAGCCCCCCCTTCAGGCCTTCAGGACTGTACTCCCGTTGTGGGGGCAACAAAACACTTGGAATTAGAGTCAGCTTAAGGTTTATGTACGGTGCAGTACTAAAGAGAGGTTTGCATTTACAAAAGGCGTTATTAATAATAAACCTACGCCTCGAGAACAGCAGTCCCGTTGTGGGGACAAAACACTTGGAATTAGAGTCATATTAAGGTTTCTGTATTTCCAAAAGGCGTTATTAATAGTAAACCCCTTTACGCCTCAAGGACGGCACTCCCGCTGTGGAGACTAAAGTTGGTGGTACCTCCTGGTACCCGTTTTCTGTGGTACAGGCTACATACTGTATTATACGTTATGGCGTAGGTTTGCGGTTGAAAGACATGCATGTCTAGGCTATTCACCTTTTAACCCCTTGAGAACTGGTTCCACGAATTTGGGGGGAAAACACTTGCAATTAGTGTGGGACATTTTTTTCAGTTCTGAATGGGTTAAGCGGCACCTTTTAGATATAACTTTGGAAGTCGCGAAGTTGCGTGTGTAATAGGTTTACGGTTGAAATACGGATAAACCTAACTGCTCATCTCGAGCAACAACCTTGGAGTTAGAACCTTGGGGGATCATAAGCCGCGCGACTTCGAAGGCAGCGGTTGTCGGCGACACACCGCTGCAATCCGACTCTACGCAGAGCAGGCAGGCGACCCCGCAAGGGGTAGGAGGTTGGTTCTGGAGCTGACTTGTGTTATGAGCGTTTTTTTTATTGTGGCACGCCCCCCGCGTAGCCTTACGTGTTCTTATTATGACGACATCATGAGTTTTTTTTTTGTTTTCTTTGTGGCGCGCGCCCCGATGTGTCTCCTTTTGACTTGGCCTCCTTCCTTGTGTCTCGTGTCTTGGGGCGTTCTTCTTGTTGCTTGTGGCTGCGTCTCGTTCCCGCTAAAACAGCTGCCGAGCTCGAACGCGCGCAAAGCCCGCCCCGACGGCCTCGACAACCCGCGAGTACCACCACCACCGCCGCCGCCGCCGCCGCCGCCGCCGCCGCCACAACCACTACTAGTGGCAGTAGCAGGCACAGCAGAAGCAGCAGCAGTAGCAGCAGCAATGGCAACAGCAGCAGGCACAGTAGCAGCAGCAGCAGCAACACCAGCAGCACTAGCAATTGTGGGAGCAGTACCAGTGGGAATGACAACGGCGGTGACGATGTCGGCGGCAGCGGCAGCTTTAGCGGTAGCGGTAGCGGCGAGGCCAGGAGACACACCGCCGAGGGGGTCCGCCGCGCGGTAGCCCGCCCCGCTTCTCCCCGCGTGGTGTCGGCAGGCGGAGGGGGGGGGGGTAACGGGAAAACGCTGGGGGCAAGGGAGAGGGGCGCTTCCGCATCGGGGGTGGTGGCGGCGTCGGCGGCGGCGGCGACGCCGCTGGTATCAAGAGCGGCATCGGTTAGGGCGATGTCCGGTTCGGCGAAGAAGGAGAAACCGATGGCCGCGCCACCACCTCGAGCTAACCCGTCCTCGTACATGATGCAGTTTGATGGGGGTTCGAGGGGGAACCCTGGGCCGAGCGGTGCCGGGGCCGTGCTGTACAGGTGCGGCAGCAACGCGCGGTTTTATTTATGGTGTTGTTTTTTTTGTGGTTGTGGTTTTTGATGGAGGGTATCGTGGTGGTGTTGTTGTTGTTGTTGTTGGCATTGTGTCTTTGTTTTGTCGGTGCGATGACGGTGGCGGTGGCGGTAGTAAGTGGTGGTGGTGTCAGGGGTGGTGGTGGTGGTGGTGGTGGTGGTGGTGGTGGCCGCGAATGGAGAGAGTGTGCGGGGGTCCGAGCGAGGGCGTTCTAGAGTTCGTATCACATTTTTTGTAACCTACTCGCGTTACGTATTGGTCTGGAGCTCTACCACCGTAGCCTTTGTTTCGCTTTTCCCGAAATAATAACCGCCCCCTCCCTTCCTCACGGCGCTTCGCGCTTGGTGCTAGCAATGCCTACCTGGTGGGTGATAACCCGACATGCTCCGTCCCGGTATTGTAGGGGTGCGAGGGTCTATGGTCATATGACTACGGCCATGCATCAAAATGAAGTGCACCCCCCTCGCTCCTTCCCTCCGTCGCTGCCCCCCTTCCGCCTTCCCTACGACTTGCCGTGGCCACTATCCGTGTCGATTTGTTGCTTTGTCGTACCGACGCCATGTGCATGTGTATTGTGGAACAGGTTGGGCGAGGGTGGGAGACGCGAGGAGGTCTGGAGTAGCAGCGTTTGGGTAGGGCAGGCGTCCACCAATAACGAGGCGGAGTACTCGGGCCTGATCGAGGGCCTCCGCGGGGCGAAGGAATTGGGAATAAAGGTACGCCCCTGGTAGCCAGCTACCAACTATGATAGCAGAAGTGAAGAAGAAGTCCTCGTAATACGTAAAGATGCGCACAGGTGTGTCCTGTGGAATGCCCCGTGTTTCCGCCGTCGTTGTGTATAGGTGGTGTTGTTGTTGTTGTTGTTGTTGTTGTTGTTGTTGTTGTTGTTGTTGTTGTTGTTGTTGTTGTTGCTGCTGTTGTTGTTGATGTTGCTGTTAGTGTTGATGCTGCTGCTCTTGTCGCTGTCACTGCTTCTAATAATCCTGTTATTTCATGCTGTTGCTGCTGCTACTGTCGCTGTTGCCGCTTCTAGTACTGCTGTTGTTCAATGTAGCTGCTGTTAAATAGTGTTGCTGCTGTTGCTGCTACTTGATGTTGCTGCTGCTGTTGATATTGCTGCTGCTGCTGCTACTATGGCACCTCTTACCGCTGCTGCCCCCCCCCCCCCTTTTGATGCCACCGCGCCGACGACGGTGCCTCGAGAAACTGTCCGATGGCAGGAGACTCGAAACTCGTGCAATTCAACAAATGAATGGGGGAAAACTACAAGGTAAAAGGAGGGCGGGGGGGGGGGGGAGGGGGGGGGCAGCAGAACTCACCATACCCTTCCTTTCGTAGCTGCGCACCGGTAGGCTTACATGAATGATTCTCTTTTCCCCCAAAAATTATGGGGCTTTTCTTCTATTTCGCTGTATGCCTTCTTAACATTCGCCCTCGGTTATGCCCGTTTTACCCCAGAAAAAGTCCAATTATGCTCCTTCATTAAGCCTGTCGCCCCGGTAGGCTAGCAGGTAACCACGAAGCTTGTTAGAGTCGAAATCGTGAGTTGGAGCCCCCCCGAGTGCATGCTCGTAGGGACTTTTTCTCGCAATATCTTGACTATAGCGGAAAGCGCGAGAGCGTGAGTTAGCAAAAATCGATGAAGATCGACGAGCGTTGGGAATGCTGAACCCTCTGCGCGATGAAAATCAAGGCAAGAACCGCAGTGGGGGAGGAGGGAGAGGAGCCTACTTTGTGACCCCGGATCTGAGTTACGACTAGGGAGGGAGAAAGACAGAAGGGCGAAGATAATAATTGGGATGGGGAAAAAAATAGATATGCCAGAAAAGGCCAATTATGCTCTACTTGAATGAAAACAACAAAACCATTATGCTACTTTATGCTCCATAAAAATGGAGGTAGTAGGTACGAGTACCGAGATGGAGAAGGGAAGACACCCGGGACCGCGGTTTTTGTCTAGAAGGCTGGAAAGTAGAAGTGATGGTTGGGAAAAAAAACAATAACTCGTACAGAGTGGCGTGTAACACCGCTTCGAAAGGAAATGGCGAAGGAAACGCCTTCCCACTGCTAGTCGGTTTTCCTCGAATTTGCTAGCTCACGCTCTCGCGCTTTCCGTGATGAGAAAAGGGCACATTTGTTTGTACGAACCCGCCGGGATTTATTTGAATCCCAGTCCTCATACGTACGACGCTGTTATTTAATAGTAGTATTCGAGGTTAACCACTAGACCACCGGGGCGACCGGCTTTATACGATGCGTTGATAATTTTGCCACCGCATCCCCCCTCCCCGACCCCCCCCTCCACCCCCTCAACTCCCCCCACCATCCCCCATATTTCCTGCTCCGTCTCGAAAGGGATGCGTGGCCAATGGTCAAATGACTAAGGCAAGCAACACATGAGTATGCCCCCCCCGCTTGGTGCTAACAGTGTCTTGTCTGGTCGGTGAAAACCCGACATGCTCCGTCCCGGCATTGTAGGGATGCGAGGGTCTATGGTCGTACGACGACTACGGCCGTGCATGAATATGAAGTACACCCCCCCCACCCACCTCCTCTGCCCCCCTCGCCGGCATGGCGGATGACGGTAGGTGTCGAGCCCGAAGATGCGCCCCCTGTACAAGAAAGCAAAACTGTTGGCGGAATACTTCGACGACCTTAACTTGGAGCATATCGCGCGAGCGTTGAACGACCGAGCAGACACCCTTGCTAATGTCGCCATGGATGCGAGGGAGTCCACTAGTGCCCGCCGCTAGTATCCGCCGTGACGTTGGACCGGGCGGAAGATGAGAGCCGTTGGTTCCAAATGAGAGCCGTTGATTTCTTTTAAAATAAAACGGTTTTGCGCGTTTTTAATCCTGCCTTGACTCTTTTGCCACTACTCTGCGACGCATTTTTCGGTAGAGGTGCACCATGTTCTTGCCTTATAAGGGTGGTCACTTATCACTTGAGGAGCTCTATATCTCACCCAAAAAATGGTTTTAGAGAAAACTGAAGCTGCTGCCAGATGAACAATCCCATGGCTTAACCCCTTTAGGACTGGAGTCCCGTTTTGGGGACAAATTACTTATAATTTGAGTGGTTTGTCCCCCAAACGGGGACTGCAGTCCTAAAAGGGTTAAGTATGAAATTGAAAAAAAAGTAACCCAAGTACGAATTTCCATCGATTTTGGGGTTAACCCCTTAAGAACTGGTCCCACGAATTTGGGGACAAACTACCTGAAATTAGTGTGGGGCATTATTTTCGGTTCTCAAGGGGTTAAGGAGCCCCGTCATTCAGAAATCGTTTTAGCCAAAAAAAGGTATACCTATATACCTCTATCGGTTAGCACGCGTCCTGGCTGTGACGTAATTCAACTCTACATCCAAGTAGCAAATAGCGTTCAACTCTGGTTCCAGTGGTGTGGCCCCATGTATGTAGAGGCGAAGGTAACGAGTAGTAGCGGTGTTTTAAAGACGTTTCGCTGTGCTAAAAACTCGTTCAACTCCAGTGCCATGTAGTTTCCTTAGCTCCGTCTCGAAAGGGATGCGTGGTCACTGGTCAAACGACTAAGGCAAGCAACACATGAGTACCCCCCCCCCAGCTCACCCTCCATGCGACTCGCCCAATACCTCACGGCGCTTCGCGCTTGGTGCAAGCAATGTCTGCCTGGTTGGTGAAAACCCAACGTGCTCCGTCCCGGCATTGTAAGGATGCGAGGGTCTACGGTGGTACGACTACGGCCGTGTACGACATGAGTACCCCCCCCCCCCCCTCCAATACGTTGCGTCGTTCTAAAGGCGTTAGTTGTAACAACTGCGCCAATGCTTTGAGGATAAACTGCTCGGACATAGACTCGAATAGACTCACACTCTTTTGTGGTATGGGTATTTATGTATTTATGTATTTATACAAGGGTTGATTGCGCTGCACGCATCGCGGCAGGGCGACGACTAGACACTGACAACTGCAATTCATTGTGTTGGAATCGGGGTTTAGAAGCCTAAATAAAAATTACCGACGCATTGGTTGTCAATAGTTTTAGGCTTCGTTCCGACGCTTGCTATATACGATCTAGAGGTACGTAGCACTTTTTGGCTGGACCGTTTTCGGAACGACGGGCAGGGCTCCTTAACCCATTCAGAGCTGAAAAAAAATGTCCCACACTAATTCCAAGTAATTTGTCCCCAAGTTCGTGGGACCAGTTCTTACGGGGTTAACCCAAAAGCGTCCGAATTTAATTATTGTGATGCAATTCCGTAATATACTTCGGCCATCTGGGATTATTTTTCATCGGGCATGTCGCACATGGCACTTTTATTTTCTCCAGGATCAGTTTTTGGTTGAGGTACACAGAGCTCCTTAAGTGACCACCCTCCAAACAAAAAATGGTGCACCTGTACCAGCGTAGCATGCGTTTTCCTACGAGTATTACGTTGGTGTCGACGGCAGGACATGGTGATTTTCACCCCAACAAGCAGGTCGCTTACGTACATAATAATGGTATCCAATATTCTTGGTATAGATGTGGAGGCGTCATGTTTACCCCTCGGAAGTAGGGAAAGTTGTATGATTTTGCCCACCGATCGATGTGTATGATACCACTCTGTCTGGTATAATAAATGTGGAGGCGGTATTTTTACCTCTCTCGGAAATAAAGAAAATTTCATCCTCTTGGCCCACATGTTTCATGTCGTGTATGTTCGGAAGACATCCAGTCAAGGCAAGCAAGTTTGGGACTTGCAGAGGCAAACAATGTCGGGGGAAACAATGATTTCGCTCCGATTTTCACAGCCCTAGCCTCGATCACATGAGTCAATGGACATCGAAATCGTAAAATGGTTCTTGATAGTTTGATTTCCGATTTATGCACGAACGTCTTTTACCGGCTATAATAATGGCGTTAGGGCGCTCGTTCTGTTTTCTCTCGAAATTCAGGCAGACTGGTTAATTTATTAAACCGATTGTCCCTTTGCACTTATTTTCGCTCCAGTAGCAGCGGTTGGTCTTCGAGCACGGCATAAGGTTCGTTTTTTTGTTGTACACCAGTGTGTATGTGCCACGTGACTTTCTTATCCCGACTTCCTCGATAAACAGGCGACGCGGAGACACGAAAACGGACATCCCTGTCCTCCTTTCTCTGCCCGCCAACATCCGAATCGGCGCCGCGCTTGCCCAGCGACTCGGTGGAGCCAGTCGTGGTTTGCTGATGTTGACTCGTTGCTGTTGCTTTTGTTGTCGTTGATGGTGTTACATTCTCATGATACTGTTTCCTCTATGTACGTTTGCCGCAAAATGATTCCAATCGGACACCCCTCTGTTTCTTTTGCTGAATAAAGTAAGTTGAAATAGCTTGGGCAGTTTATATCCCAGTAGTTAACTTTCGCAACGTGTGTGTAGTCCGACAGAAAACAGTACATCAGTGGGTACACGCACGCGTCCATGACAAGAGGCGTTCTGCGATGGGGGGGTACCATGTTTTTTGCCTTGTAAGGCAAATACATTACAGGACGCCAAATAAGAAACAGGAATCTGGTCCAGGCTAGATTTCTTCTTAGAGAGTGGGTGCTTTCCACACTGATTTCAATATTACACCCGGATTTCTTACTTTCTTCTAAATCTGAGCCTGGCTTTCTTATTGGCATGTTTCTTATTATGTGTGCTGTACTGCTGTATTTTCTGAAGGATGGAGCTCCTCAATAACCCAAATTGGTCGTTATGCAATTATTTCTTCTGCAACATGACTTTACGTAAGCCATGCGCCTTGCGAGATTGTTTTTGACAAGATCAGATTTTGGGTTGGGGCCATCACCTCTTTACCTTAATTAATGGCATGCAAGAGCGTTCTGGATTGATGACGGGTCAAAACCACACCCCGGACAGATGGTCGACCATCACTTCATGATCTAAAAATGAGCAGTAGACCTTTCAGGGCAGATCTATTCCCGATCTTGTATGATTTGTATGATTTAGCTCATCATGTTGCTGGGTGGGACCCGTTTAGTCTGCACGATCTACGACTGTAGCACATGTTTCCTGAGTTGGATCTGTAGCATAACGGAATTTTTCAGTCTAGTACGAGTACCAGAATCGCATCATCATTGCACAGCTGCGACAACCGTATACTTCGTATCGTCAATATTTCTTGTATGTAACTATTAATAGTCTTCATACGAAGTACACCACCAGGGCTAGGATGCAATTTGTACAGGATGTATGTGTAGTGCATGTACGTATAGGAATGCCCCTCAGGCGGTGTTTAATAATGGTGTTGTGTCTTGCCATACCGTCAACCGGCGACAACAGCAGTGAAGCTCACGAAACAGAAACGCCTTGCAGAAGTTGGTAAAACTACAAGGCAGGACAAAGAAAATCCCGGAACCTCTCGATGAAAAGAGACCCGACGAAGATAAAATAAAAAATGTGGAAGAAAACCGATTAGCTCCGTGAGATCACTCGACAACACCGACTCCTCCTGCAAGCAACAAGCCTGTAACAGCCGATGTCCACTCCTCAAGAGCAGCCATTCTGCTTGCAGATACCACGACCAGCTACTACCGCGTACCCGCTACCAAAACAGCAGTAGAGCAAACCCTCGAGGAAAGATACCCCCGATACGATTGCTACACTGCTATCGAAAGCAGCAAAGCACGCCGAGGCTTTTTTTAGTCGCCGCCCTTCTTGAGGTGCTCGAGGAGGACGTTGAGGGCCTGGGTCTGCTCTCCGTAGTCGGTCACCTGCAAGCAAACAAACGTAACAGGACGCAATTCGATAGCGTGGGACAGAGCGGGAGAATGGATAAGCGTGAGAACGGAAGAGGGGGCGCACGAATGGAGACCCAACATGTTTAACCACTGCATCCACAGTAGAACTGCAATCACCGCGTTTTTGGGCTAGAACTATTTGGGAAAAGGACGTGAGAAAAAATTGGTAGCTCGCACAAGAGTTCAGGTCAAGATACTGACGCACCACGCTGTGCGATGAGTTGAATCTTCACGGTGATCAACGTCAAGCAAGACAAATAAAACGATGCGACGCAGCGAACGGGTATATGGAGAGGACTCCACAGGTGATTCGACACTCAAACGTCAAGCAAATGACGAAATACCGCTCCGGGGAAAACGCTTACAGCTCACATGCACGAGTAACTAAAATGTAAAAGGCACCCCCCCACCCTTGCCACTGTCCTAAGAGTAATTTTGCTCGAGCGCACGGAAAGCCCACGTCCGCCCCACGCTTTTTTTCCGGGCGCCATGCCGACAAGTTGAACAAAATGCTACTAGGTACGTGTATCACATATAGACACCAACAACCTTGCCATGCCGTTCATACAATTTACGCTTGCACGCTCTGATGCGTAAGCACCCAAGCTGATTCCACTCATATTCATTGCCTACAGGGCGATTGGCTTCAGTTACGTATTACATTCCATTTTTTTCCTGCGGCACCCTTCCTCCAACGCAAAGTCTATCTTTTGACCAAAAAAACTAAATTATGGCGATGAGATTACTCTCTGTGACAAACGAACGACAAGGCTGCGATAACGCCCCTGACGTATGTATGATACACTAAATAAATTACACTCGGAATCAAAATCTGACAAACGGGTACAAATTCAACAAAAAATCATCCATAATTCGGGGAAAATGAGAAAAAAAATAAAAAATCGAGCACCATCAACACAACATTTCTTCTCACCACAGCGCAAGAGCACTTGACGATCTTGTTCGCCTCTCCCTCGGGGCCAATCTTGCAGAGGCCAGCCCACTGTCCGAGTTCCAGGCGGGTGTCCACCTGCATAAATAAAACACGCCGAAAAAGGAAAACCGTAAGAACAGGTCGACACGTGAAAAATAGTTGGGTTCCAATTTTAGCACGTGTACTGCGGTGGGTAACGGGGATTTCACTTTTAAGTGAGACAAGGAGATGGAAGGCGTTATTCCTACTATATTAAGCGTCGTTACGGAGGTTTTGTTCAAGCCATGTGGAAGTTTTCACACGACGATAAGTATCATGACGGGGGTTTGATTCACCCGAGAGAAAGAGATGGAAGGCTTTCTCACCATGATGGGGCATCATAACGGGGTGTCGATTCAAGTGAGAGAAGTAAGAGAGATGGAAGGCGTTATCATAACCATGCTGAATATCATAACGTTGTTTCCTTTAACCCTTTTAGAACTGCAGTCCCGTTTTGGGGACAAACCAGTCTAATTCTAAGTGATTTGTCTCCAAAACGGGACTCCAGTCCTATAAGGGTTAATAGAGAGATGAAACGCGTTTCGTAAACACGATCAAAGAGGTGCAAGGCATTATTATGTTATTATCGTCATGATGAGTACCATAACGGAGGTTTCGATTCAAGCGAGAAAGATGGAAGGCTTTACCACCATGATGGGGTATTACAACGGGTTCTCGATTCAACTGACAAAAATAGAGAGACGGGAGGCGTTATTATCACCATGATGAGTACCATCAAGGGGGGTTTCAGTTCAAGCGAGAGAGATATGGAAGGCTTTCTGCCCAAAATGGGGTATCCGAACAGGGTTTCAATTCAAGTGAGTGAAATAGAGAGATGGAAGGCATTTCTCACCATGATGAGGTGCACGCCGCCCTCGTCGCAGAGAGCGCGGACGAGCTGAGCGTACTCCGGGTTGTCGCAGTCCTTGGCCAGGCAGCAGAGGCGGGCGGATCCGCGGTCGAGCGCCTTAGCGCACCTGAAGAGAGACAACAAAGGCAGCACCAAAAAAACATTAAAAACAAAATCGCATCGTTTATTGGCACATGAGCCGAAAATTTGTATCGTCTTTAGAACTACGAGGTACGTATGATACGAGTACATGCAGATTGTACGTGATTTTCGGACCCAAATTTTGACGGGAGGCTCGTATTTAGTTGAATTGAGTGAGTGTGGGATAGGTTTTGCAAGGGTGCAGGAAAGGACGCTGGACGGGGGGCGGCCAGGCCGGCTTCGTACAAACAAAACCTTGGACGAGTCAAGAGTCCCCCCTTCCCCTCCCATTTACTTGTATTACAAATAGTCTACCGCCTTGTCCAGAAATGCAAGCACCGTTTTTGAGTGTTACGGCAGCCGACCTGAAATCAGACCGCATCGGATAAAACGGGGTAACGGTGTACGGCAGGCCGACCGGCCGCGAGCGACCGACGAAACACACAAATACCGACGAAAACATCAACAAAATAACGTGTTATAACCTGACTATGAATACACGAAATAGATAAAAAAACACAAAACAAAACGCCAGGTAACAGTGGTTTACTACTGCATGTGTTTGTATCATTACTTTTTAGTGAGAAACTAGTGTGATGGCCGAGCCTAGAGTTCGCACTACTTCAGAAGCTACCATCCGTAGGATTACGACTGAACGCCTCGAAGTCAAAATTCATGCTGAAAAGTGACGTTGCACTAGCTCCCGATGTCACGTGAAGAAGAGAGTGCGTTCTACGAACACTTTCCCACCCTGAACGCACGATTAATAGTTAATAGGGTCCCTTACAAGGGGCTAGAACACCTCGTACGTATGGGTGCCCACGGGTGTGTTGTATGTATTGCTGGAGCTCGTACTCGTAGCAGTTTACTCGTGGAAACCGTGGCGGGTTTCCAAGTACAAAACCGTTACGATCGC
Organism: Saccharina japonica; assembly: GCA_008828725.1. Lineage (NCBI taxonomy): Eukaryota > Phaeophyceae > Laminariales > Laminariaceae > Saccharina > Saccharina japonica. The sequence continues at coordinate 979,403 of MEHQ01003574.1, read as the reverse complement.
TTATGTGCAGATCGATCCGTATCCGTCAGCGTGTGTGTGGTGGTGCTCATTTGAATCGGTTTTCTCTTACGGGGGGGCATAGTAATCAGGACCTATCACTTACACTAAAACCTATATATTCCACTTGTTTTACTTAAAAGCATATTTATAATTGGTCCTGAATACTATGATATGAACTGGTCCCACATATTTGAGGACAAACTACTGGGAAATAGTTGAGAGACTTTTTTTTTTAGTTCTGAATGGGTTAATACTCGGAAGTACCGACATTACAGAGATATAATGCGAGGAAAATGAACCGGGGTTCGCACACAGCGGCCGGGTACTCGGCGTGCTGTACTGAGGGTGTAGCTAATTCATCGCAGGTCAACTCACTCGTGGAGGCCGCGGCGGAGACCGTCGAAGATGAGGGCCTTCTTGAGCACCTCCTTCAGGGCGTCAAGCACGGAGATCTCCTTCACCTCGGTCACTTCCGGGGCGGCTACCTCCTCGGCAGCCACCTCCTCCTTCATCTCGACGTCCTCGGTACCCACGGTCATGATTAACCTGTATAGCAGCAATATCAGGATTCATTCACATGGTTTTTAGTATCGCGATATCAGTAGGAATGCGAGTATGGACACGCACGCGAGTATGGACACGCACGCGAGTGTAGTAGCGGGTAGACGGGTACACGTCCTCGGTACCCACGGTCATGATCAACTTATACAGCAGCAGCATTATCAGGAACCATCGTGTGGTTTCAAGTATCGCGTATCAGTAGGAATGCGAGTATTGGCACGCGGGTACCATACCCGCGAGTGTCGTACCGAGCAGATGGGTATCTCGAGTAACTGCTGTATGAGTGTACCAGCATATCGCATCGCGAGCATCGAGAATCGAGAGTATGCCGAATCAAAAATAGTGAAAACGGAGAAGAGACGCTTTGATCTCCGGCGGTTGGCGTTAAGTCTGTCTCTGAACATTATGGCAGAGAGACCGCCATCAGGCGAAACAATCGGTCGGTGTACTACGTATTACTGCTGTACTGCTGGAAGGATCGCTACTAGTCGCCGTGGTGATGACCAGGGTTGCTCGGTGGTGGGTGGCATGTGGCTGAAGATAGAGGATGGCTTGACTGGCTGAGGCCGAAAGCAGTTCGTAGGTACAAAAAGTACCCAACAATGTCCGGAAATGTAAGGAACGTTTAGGTATTCCTATTATTGATAAATATATCCTTATATTTTCGGACATAGTAGCAATGTCAGGAGACGGCACTTCGGGCTTGTGACGGACGGCCGACTAGACTTGATTATACTAGTTTTAGTGTTTGAAAAGGAATTTTTGAGCAGAAATATCACGTTACGTCCGATTTCAGGACAACACAATTACAGGGGCAAGGGCTGCGTGTCAGGAAGGTGACGTCCGCTTTAAGATGCCGAGTACATATGGTAAGCGTACTACACAGTAGCAGCTTGGCTTGGCTTGTTGCAGGACAGGGTCAGGGCTAGCTCCCAATAACGACTAGACACACGACGGGGTCGACGTAAGTCAACGCTTCGCTGTTACGAGCAAATATGCTACAGGACGGCAGTTTGACCCCTTGACTGACCGCCCGTCGACACTAACACTGGTATAATGAGGGTAAAAGAGGCCTAGACGCGTCAAGAACGACAAGGAGCATCTTTGGTTACGAGGCAACCATGCACAGCAGCAAGAAGAGCATCCATATACAGTCCACCTCTTGGCTTGCTCGGTACAGACCCGGAACTTTCATTGATGGTGCGTATCGACGTCAAACTAGAGCTTCAGGCATAGGCATTCGCAGAGAGTCGTTGCAAGTCGCCAGCGAACGGAGCTCAAGGCACAGCAGGGTCCCACAAAAGCAACCAAGCCAGCTATCGCGTTGCGAGAATCGACAGTGAGCCAGTGATTTCGAAGGACAGCATATACATCGTGGAAAACACCGCAAACAAGCTTGGCAATCCCTCCCCCTGCACATCACTTCCAGGGAACACTGCTCGGAATGGTATTGACCGACCCTTCGCACACCCCGAACCACTCGACCGGTACACGCGTGAGCTCTCCCTGGTGCACATACCTTGGTAATAGCCTCAGTCGGTATTGTGTGGAGTCGGGAAGGCCACGAGCAAAATATGGTATGAAATATGGAGGCGTGTTTTCAAAGGGGACGGATATTGAGTGGACGACCTCGACCTCGTCGTCGGCGCGCGAGCTACAGCAGTCGTGACAGGCAGGCTTTGAGAGGAGAGATCTTCTTGCCTAACACTCCCCAGCAGCACCATGGTGAGTGGCTTGAGACAATTGCATAGTGCCGAAGGCGATGCCCTGGTTTGGTGGGTCTGGTTCGTCGTAAGTCGGATGACACCATCCATATGTTCTCTCTCTGTGAGGCAATCCCGCTGCTATGCGGCCCAGGCAAGGAGAGGCACACACGGAAGCACGTCGGTAATACAAGCACCTGTGTCACCCCAGCAGCCAGGCCTGGCTTGGGGAGATTCCTCTAGTGGCTAGTGCGTGGTGTGCCTGCGATGAAAGCGGCACGCACCTCCCTTGCGCTGTGCCAATCGCGGCACGGAGTTGCGTACTCGGGTTCGCGGGCCTGTTTGCCAGAGCCAGGCAAGGAGTGGCCTGGAAGGGCAGTGGGAGGCACCGCGATGGTCGATGAGTGGGGGACAAAGCGATAGCCAAGCTGGTGGCACCAGCGGAGACCCTGGGTTGGGTTGGGCTTTGCTGGTGCAGAAAGTTTCGACTTGGGAGGGCCAAGCAACCAGTGTACTTTGTTGCATTTAGGTGTCTCGTGTGGTACCACTGCAAAAAATCTCCTACTGCACACTAATTCCAAGTAGTCTGCTCCCAAAAACGTGAGCCCAGCTTGATGTGCACAGAGAGGTTCTTTTGATTTACACCTCCAGCGTTACGATGCTCGTGTGGTCACGAGCTGCGAGGCTGTTTGGTTTGTATAATAACTTGTTGCCTGGTACCTCGTATTTATATCGTACGACTCTGTACGAGAACGAGCATCTATCGATTGCCTACGTAGCCCTGTGTTTTCTCGTATGCCTTGGTGTCATATCACACGTTATTTGAACCTTACGACTAATATGTCATACTGGGGTATACGGTATACTACACCACTCGTACTCGTACTACCAGTAAGTTGATAAGGTACTATTAGTATGCCGACAGGGCTTGTCGACTCTTGTCCCTTGTGACGGCGGACGTTACGGACGGCATCGATAGCGGTGGTAGCATATAAGACAGCCTCTCGGCGCCTGGACACCTGAATCTGAACCCATTTTCGTGTTGTAGAAATGTACCAGGTACGACGTAAGGACGTAATGGTATTGGGTACATATGATACACATATCAACCGAATTCTTGCAGTCTGGCCCGCTAGCCAACCTGTAAACACCATGCTATACGTAATGCAATGCTGTAACAAGCAGTGCCGGTGGCTGTGGCTGGAGTTTGGTCTACAAGTCTACCCTCGATAAGTTTAATTTCGAGCGGCGTTCCCAATGGCTTGACGACCCCCCAGTAGAACTGAACTTGAACCTTGTTTGGGATAAGTTTTGCAGCCGCTGTACAAATGCTTTGCTGCTGCTGCTGTACAGCTGTGAGCTGTACAGCAGTGTGCACTCGGAGGCGCGAAGTCTTGTCGACCCCCTCCTCTCCACCTCACTCGCTTCTAAATACTTCTGGTATGTACTTACATGATATGGAAATGTATGATGATGGGTTTCAACGTCTAAAAGGGATGCACACCTACAACCGATCATCGATTTACTTTCATGATGTAGATACATATTATATGTACCATAGTATTTCACGGCAGGTATACTCCTGATCTGCATGACCTGCCTCATGTTGCCGGGTGGGAGCTGTATATCGTGCATGATCAGGATGTTTCCTCGGTTGAATCTGTTCCGTACAGATCTTGCACAACATATATATCATAACGGCAGTTTAGGATCTAGATGATCTATCTGTAGATCTATATGTAGATCTGTCTGTAGATGATATGCCCCGAGGTGTGAAAATATGGTAGGCTGAGATAAGCAACAATATGCCATCCTGGTCGAAGCGCTACAAGTAACGGTAGTCTAGAGCCGTGGCCGCTTAAACTGCGCAAACCAGACGATTGTTGTCTCTTCTATATGCCCTCTCGCGCACAATACTCACTGCTTCCGCTTCCCTTTTTTCCCGTCGGTTTTTGTCCGTCCGTCTGTCTGTTTTGATTTCGTTTGTCCTTTCGTCGGTCTTGTTTGCTTATGCTTGTTGGGTCTGGTGCTCGGTCTTGGCTTTTGTCTGTTGTTTGTTGCGTTGCTCCGGTTGTCTGTTTTTCTTTGTCTTGCCTCGTTTTGTTGTTTTGTTTGTTTTGTGGGCGAGCAGACGAAGGGAACGGCTTCGTTCGGTAAGAGGCATACCAAGACCCACACCGCCTGCCGGCGTTGCGGCCGCACCTCCTTCCACAAGCAGAAGAAGGTCTGCGCGTCGTGCGGCTACCCGGCCGCCAAGATGCGCCGCTGTGAGTAGTTTTGCGTCGGTCTGAATTGCTTCCGTCGGTATTCGTGTTGTTTTGTATATAGCTCAGCGGAAGATAATTTACGCCGCTCTGAGCTGTTTCCGTCGGTTTCCATGCTGTATACTGCCACTCAGACGTGGATAAGATGCGCCGCTTTTAGTAGTTTCCGTCGGTATTCATGCTGTATTGATACTCAGGGGTGGGATTAGATGCCCGCTGCTATGAGTTGTTTCCGTCGGTAAACTTGCTGCACTGTAAAATGTAACTCGGGTGTGGATAATATGCTCAGGTTGTTTCCGTCGGCCTCCTTGCTCTCATGTAGCTCATGGGTAGGTAAGTGCTCGTTCTTCAGGCGTGGTGTTTCGTACCTGGGTGCTCTAAGTGGTACAGCCCTTCCAGGGTGGGATTGGATGCGCCGCTCTGAGTTTTTTCTTTCGGTTGTTTTCGTCGATCTCCATCTCCATGCCGTATCGTAACTCAGCGGAGGATAATATATAAGATGCGCTGCTCGGAGTTGTTCCTTCGGTTGTTTCCGTCGATCTCCATCTCCATGCTGTATTGTAACTCAGAGGTGATATAAACGATGTGTCGGTCTTAGTTGTTTTCGTCGGTCTTTATTTCGTAGCAGGGGGCACCCCAGTGAATCGGAACGGTCTACCGCCCCAAGTGTCAACCCATCCTCATTACGCGTGTCTATTGCCTCCCATCCACTGTTGCCACTTGACTGACTTTGGTTTTTTTGTTCAGTCAACTGGAGCGAGAAGGCGAAGCGCCGTCGCACTCAGGGCACCGGGCGCATGCGGTACGTACCACCTACTGCTGTACAGTAGTTTTGTAACCGATGCTTCCGAGATGGCGTAGTTGTCAGTGCTGTGCCGATGAAGCAGTGATGCGATAAGCTTGCAAGTAGTGGTGGTAGTAATAGCAGCAGTGTTTGTTGGAGTATTTCTACAGCGGCAGTTGTTGTAGTAGGAGTGGTGGTGGTGGTAGTAGTAGTAGCAGAGTGGCAGTAGAAGTGGTACTAGAAATGTCAGTAGTAGTGACAGTATAAGTAACAGTAGTAGTAGATTAATAGCATTAGTAGGAGTAGCCAGCAGTAGTATTAAATAGTGACAATAGTAGTATCATAAGTGTGTTGATCTTCCGTAGCAGTAGCCGTGGTGACGAAAAGGCACAACAAGGACTCTACAGATAGCTACTCGTGGTGTATACGACTTCCCCTTTGCTTATTAGACGAAACCCTAAAAGACGTAGACAACGTGAATTTTTTGCTGTGCTAAATGATAAATCGTTTTTGCCTCTAACTGGTGTTGTGGCTTGGCCCGGATTATTTCCGAGAATGTCTCATCGCGGACGGGGCTACGCTTAGGGTATTATAAAGTAGCAGTCCCCCTATAAGCCGGTCTGAGTAAGGCGGTATCCCGATATAAGGCGGTCGAAATCGCTTGGCCCCAAGGGGGAATAGCACCCATAGCCTGGAATGAATAAGGCGGCTTCCCTCGATAGTGCGGTTATATTGCTCTGGCACCGCCTCACTGGTGGAGACGCCTACTGTATGTTTTAACCGTTTTAAGATTGAATGGGGTTCGTTTTTACTGTTTAGTAAAAGGGTCTTGTGAGTTGTGACGGCGGTGATGGCTGGCTCGCTTGTCGGCTGTTCCGTGTTGGTGGTGAAGGAAGGAAGCGCGCCGGTTGTGTTGCGATATGTATGTGGTCGTGTACTGTTTTGTTGAACGTAGCGTTGGTTTTTCAGTCTTGGTATCGTACGGTGTTTGGTTTATTTGGCTTCTTCTCTTGTAAAAGAAAATAAAACGAGAGAGGAGGCTGTTATTATCCCGTCGTGTTTGGACCAAAGCTCAAAGCGGGGCGCAATTGCAAACGAGATTTCCGGCGTTGACTTGTATATATATACGTGTAGCCTGGTTGGGTGATCGGTTTGTGCAGCGAGAGAGAGAGAAAGGACGCTGTCCCGTCGCGCTGGTGCCTCAGCTGAACAAGGAGCGCCGGGGAAGGGAGGGGTGGCGATTGCCAACTAAATCGTAGGCCCCGTGTGGTAAAAGGATGCGTAGCCGATTATCGGTCGTGTATGCTTGAAGCCTAGCATTTGCGATGAAGGCGCCTGTCTCAATATATAGCTTACGCCGCCCCCCCCCCCCCGGCATTGTACGTAGGGATGCGAGGGGTCTAAGGTCATACGACTACGGCCATGCATGAATATGAAGTACACCCCTCCCCCCCCCCTTCCGCCGTCATGACACATATCTCTTGCTCCTCTCCCTCGGCGTTGCTACTCGCTGCTGCTTCTGCTGCTCACTTTTTCGTTGAACAGCCACATGAAGACCCTCCCCCGCCGCTTCAAGAACGGCTTCCAGGAGGGCTCTTCCGCCCCCAAGAACGGGCCGGCCAAGGTGCGCATGCATACAACATGATCATTCAGAGTACTGGTCCCTCGATAGTGCCGGTTGAGCAGTGCCGGCTGCCCGCTACAGTGCCTGTCAAATCGTTTCGGCACACAAATGGGGTTAACCAGTGTGGCAGTGTGCCCTATATAGTGCTGGTTGAATATTGCCGGCTGCCCGCTACAGTGCCTGTGAAATCGTTTTGGCATACAGATAGGGGTTAACCAGTGTGGCAATGTGCGGTGTATTGCAGTGCCGGTTGCCGCCATACCAGTGTGGCAGTGTGTGGTGTATTGCAGTGCCGGTTGCCGCCGTAGTGCCGGTGTTGTTGGCCGCGCATACCCGCACTATATGATAGAGGGGACCATTACTGCTGCGCACTAAGAGCTCAGATTGTTCGTTCGGTGGTAAATACGCTCATGTACGTATATGAAACGCTCGTTGGTGCTGACTCGGGCGCGCCGGTACTACTCGTACTGCTCTTGAGGTTTTGGAGACTTGTTCGTCGTGGTAGACATTTGGCTGCACCATGACCAGTAGAGAACGGACCTTACACAACAGGAATCAACTGCCTTGAGCTATATACCACTATGTCCCGAAATATAAGCACCCTTTGTACATTAATATTCAATGAAAACGGTGCTTATATTTCGGGACAGAGTGGTACGTACATGAGCCTTTTTTTTGTCATCCCCATTTAGTATGTATATAACCTGTTCGTTGATGCTGAATCGGGCATAGCGCTTTTTTCAGGCTGGTACTGTCGTAGTATATGGCAGAATGGCCCCCCCTCCAACAAAAAAACCGTCTTATAAGGTTTCAGCCGATCGCCCGCGGTAAAAACGAAACACCAGTCCATCCGATGTAGCAAGCACCTAGCTCACCGGGGTAGTCATAGATTCAAGAGTAAAACAAGAAAATAGTTCGTCGCTGTTTGTTGCTCGTTGCCGGCATTGTTTTGTTCGTAACCTCGTTTCCGTTTGGGTTTGTTTCCTGACACTTTGACTTGCGTTTCATTCAACAGCTGATTTCAAAAGGAACCGTCTTCGAATTAACGCCGCGATTGTCCGTCTCTGCTTCCGTCCTTCTGCTGTATTTGCCCCCCTCGCGACGCTCGCTCCCTGTGCAGGCCTAAGTGACATAGCGGGCGTTTCTTCTGGTTGCTGGGCTCCTCCGTCTGTACCTTCGGCTCTATCGAGTGCTTGCTTGCTTTTTGTCGCACCTGGTGCACACCTTTGCTCGCGTAATGAGTGCTCTGTTAGCTTCAGCTATTCTTCTGCAAAAAAAACACACACACAGACGTGGCGCGATGGGGCCGGCTTTTTTTGGCTTGTCACCCATTGTACCGCTGCTGCTGTTGTTTTGAGCTTGTGGAAGAGGAGGAAGGAGGCGTTTTTGTTGGCTGGAAGAGCGTCCGCTTGTCGCCTGCTGTCAACGTCACGACATTTTGGGAAGGGGGGCGGGGCTAACGCTGCGAGTTTTGTCTGGGGATGCTTTTTTTTGTTCGGGCTCATCATATGACGCGATTGTTTCCGTCTGGAAGATGGTTATTTCGTGATCGTTTCCGTCGGTAGGAGGGCGTGTGCTTGATTTTTCCGTCGGTAGGATGGTTATTTTGGGCCCGTCTTCCGTCGGTAGAATGGTGGCCTCTCCGGTTGGCGGTGCCTCCGGTTTTCGAGTGGCACACCGAAGAAACAGCAGTTAAAAGACGAAAGGAGCAGTGCTGGACTCTCTCCCAAATATTTTTTTCTTTATCGCCCACCGCCAGCTGATGCTCTTCCACGCGCGCGCGTGCGCGCGGCGCATTCTTGGCTTTTGATAGCCGATATTTTCCGTTTCGGTGATGATTTCTGTGTTATCGTTATGGCTCTGCTTTATAACAACCCATTCAGAACTGAAAACAAAAAAACCCACGCTAATTCCAAGTAGTTTGTCCATAAATACGTGGGACCAGTTCTTGAGGGTTTTTTTAACCACGAAAATGATTTTTATCGTGGTTTCTTTGCGATTTTTTTTTTTGTTTTCGTGTACGTTCGTTCCGTTCCGACGCTTTGTCTTCTCAACTTGTTCCCGCCCAACTGTTTTAAGTCCTGTTGACGCGTAATGGGGGTAGTAGCCAATCACGCTCTGGAGTGAAATCTGAACGTGTTCAGGCGAACGATACAAGCTCGGCATCGCTCGCTCTGTTGCTGCAACGCATTGCTGCGGTTTCTCGTGCCAAAAACATGTACGAGTACCACCAGTCACGTAGTAAATAGTCCACAGGTGCTGTACAAAAAAAACGAGGCACCTGGTATCGTACCTGGTTTCAGACATTTCTTCTCGCTGCTGGACACTTGACTCCTCTCACCCCTTTCGAGTTTTTTTGTTTTGTTGTTGCGATATTAGCTGACGTCGGCACTGCTTTGCGTTATCCACCCATCCCTACGTGTTACCACACTTTCGAGCTTACCGAAAACTGAATCGTGATCTGGTGCGTGTTTTTTCTTCTCTTCACAGCACGCTTTACGTCTACCTGACGGTGTGACCCCAAAAGCCGAACACATCATGAGCCACGTCTCAATTGCAGAAGCTGATTTTCAAGCTCTAGATGCATCATCACTCCTTGAACACCTCTCGTTTCGTTGTTCTGACGGTGTCATTCCAAAAGCCGGTATACATCATGAGCCACGTCTCAGTAGCACAAGCTGGTTTTTAAGCTCTAGGTGCATCATCACTCCTTGAACACCTCTCGTTCCATAGCTCCTTCGTGCCTTGAGCCAGTTCAGTAATTTACGTATTATAGATGCCAACATCGTACTGTAGGGTCTCTCATCTCCGATGGGTCATGTTTGTCGGCCACTGCCAACCCCTCCGCCAGCTCCCGCCATTCATTTTAGTCGCCGAACACCTCACGGCGCTTCGTGCTTGGTGCACGCAGTGTCTGCATGGTCGGTGAAAACCTGACGCACTCCGTCCCGGCATTGTAGGGATGCAGGGTCTATGGTCATACGACTATACAGCCTTGCACGACATGCGGCTATCACAATGAGTACACCCCCCCCTCCCCCTAAGCGCAAATACGTCAGGAGACAACGCTTTTCTCCCTTGACGCACAGACCTGTGTGGGCGGACAACAACATCCCCTTGATGCCCTTGATTTGCCCTGACTGGCACCAATCGACTATCTATGTATAGGCTGTCAAACGCGCGGTGTGGAACGCTCGGCCGTACACTGTTGAAAGCGCACGCGGTTTCCTTTGCTCGACATCAACATGTTTTTCACACCTCGAGACAGAGCATGATCTATCTATCTACAGATAGATCATGATCTAGATCATTGAGTCCCTCACCACCTACCGTTGGTTGTGAGAGCTTGTGCAGGATCTGCATAGAAGAACAGATCCAATCCAACAAGAAACATGTGCTGCTGCTGTATTCGTTGATCATTGTGAAGATAACCACACGGTCTTACGGCCGAGGCATGATGCATTAGTTAAGGCGGTATGGGGCAAGCCCGACTACTGTGCAGGCTCACTCCGGCTACGTATTCTTGATATTTCACGCGTGTTTGGTTAATTTCATATATTATTAGTGGTTCCTTGAGCTGAGGGCAGTCACCCCTCTCCTCGGAGGAAAATGTCGATAGAAACGCTTGCACAGCAATAGAGGGGAAACGGGAATACCATACGAATGACATCATGCAGATTATACGGCTCCCACCCAGCAACATGAGCGCTGCTACTACTAGGGCCCGTTTGAACGAAGAAAAACTAATATCAATTTCGAAAAAATAAAATTCAAACCCGCTTTTCATTGGTCAACACACGTACCAGCACCAAAGATTAGGAGATTAGGTTCTTGGGGGGTGCTGGTGCGTGTGTTGACCAATGAAAACCGAATTTGAATTTTATTTTTTTCAAATTGAATTTATTTTATATTCGTTAATATGGGCCCTTAATAACGAGCCGATTTTCCTATTAGTTGAGAATTGCCTTTCCGATGAGAATGCCAATCGATTTTAGTACGTATGGTCTGCTGTTTCTGAAGGTTGTGCAAGGTCTGCATAGCACAGAGGTCCAACCCAGGAAACATGCGCTAGGTCATGCAAATGATAGAACGGGTCCCACCCGGCGAAACATGAGCTGCAGCAGCAGTAGTAGATCATGCGTAGTAGAGAGGATCGGGATTTATTTGCCTTGAAAGATCTAGACCATTAAGTCGAAATCGATGATCTGTATGAGGTGTGCACGCTTTCCCTTGCTTGCTTGATTGACACCACAGGCCACCACAGGACCCCCCCCCCCTCCTTGCGCACAATGTGGAAGTCAAAACACCCCGTCCGGTGGAGACATTGAACAAAATCGCTCCCCATCGCCTTGCACAAGCATGTGGCCGTCAGTACACACCATCTTTCCTTGTGACAGAGCGATGCCCTCAGAGGGGTGGCGGCTTATTATTTCATGAGCTCCTCACATGAGGATGTGAAGGGAAGGCCCTTGTAGGGGGGGCACGGGGATGTCGCGATGCTGGTCAGGGCACGCTTCTCCTTGGTAAAGTTATTATCGTTGCTTATTTCATGGTAGAGCTCGATAGGGGGTGCGATAGCGGAGTACGAAGAAGGTAGGGGTAGTTCAGCCAAGTACCACAGGCTGATCCCGCTTTCCATGTACCTTCATACATACGGTCTACGGAGACGTTGTTTCCGCTACTACAGTAGCACGTCACGTGATATCATACTCGTACGTATTTGTTTGCCTATCTAAGGAGTTGGATCAATATCTCACCCGCGAATCATGACTTTTCGAAGAAGGTTTGTTCGTGTAACCCGACTCCAACATTTGTATGCGCTGCATGCGCTGTATGCGTTGCATGCGCTGTATACGGTGTATGCGCTGTATGCGCTGTACCCACTGTATGCGCTGTATGCGTTGTATGCACTGTATGCGCTGTATGCACTGTATACGCTGTATGCGCTGTATACGCTGTATGCGCTGTATGCGCTGTATGCGCTGTATGCGCTGTATACGCTGTATGCGCTGTATGCACTGTATGCACTGTGTGCGCCATATGCGCTGCATGCACTATATGCGCTGTATGCACTGTATGCGCTGTATGCGCTGTATACGCTGCGCTGTATGCACTGTATGCACTGTATGCGCTGTATGCGCTGTATACACCGTATGCGCTGTATGCGTTGTATGCGTTGTATGCGTTGTATGCACTGTATACGCTGTATGCGCCGCATGCGCTGTATGCGCTATATGCGCTATGTAGTCAGAAAAAAAACATGTAGACGCGTGCTATCCTGTACGACAGAGGTACGAAGCACTTTTTGGCCGGAATATTTCTCTGAATGATCGGACTCCGTAACCCAAATTCGTCGGCATGTCATTGGTGACTGGTGCTACGGTAGGGGGGTCACGTATGTATAGGTGCTTGTTTTTCATCTGCACAGAGCCACTCGGCCGAGTGACTGCTTCACTGAGTTGCACTCATCACCTTTTTTTAGTTGTTATGTTGCGTCTTATGCGCTGCCATTTGGAGGTTTAGTTACGCAACGCGAACAAACTATGTGTAGGTCCAATTTTCAGTGAGATTCGGAGTCACTCGTCCGAGTGGCCAAAACCGGGTAGTGAAAATGTGGGTACCCCCCCTATCGTAAGCACCAGTCTGTTGTGCTGGCAATATGTCTCTCTGTATACTTGGGCCATGGGGTTCTGCATCGGGTACGTATTATACATATGTAGCACTTCTATTCTGTTTTTCCCCTCCAAAATCAGTGTGCAGGCTACTGCAGGTATAGAGCTCCTCATCAGGTGACCACCCTAATAAAAAAACAAATGGTGCAGCTCTACCGTAGCATGCGTCTGTGCGGCCAAAATTGTTAGCCCAACCAAACTATGGAGCAAACCCCGTAAGGTTTCGACAACATCTCAATTCGGTACGCGTATAACAATGGTGTGCTTCACTGTTCAATGTCTCCACAGGGACTTTGGTACGCCCACATTATGCAAGGGGAGGGGGNAAAAGGTATCTGCATGGTCCAATGGACTTCGCGAAAAAGCTGAAACTGCGATTTCGTGTAGGGGACCTGGACCTGCCAGAAAGAAGGAGGCGGTATACCAGTAGCCGGGAGGAGGAGGAAGTAGCTGCACAGATGTGCCCTTGTGGCAAAGCAGTAGAGAGCAGAACTCACACAGTGGGAGAACGTGAGCTGTGCAAGGAGGAGCGATATGTGCTAGAGGGGGAAATGAGGAAAATAGACGAATGTGACATGGAGAAGTTTGGTACACTAGATAGTAGCGAGAAAACGATCGCTACCCTAGGAGATGGATGGTGGCCACAGGCGACGAAACAGGAAGGGGGGTAAGATTATGAAAATCATTTTTTTTTTCTCTGCAAATGTATGGAAACAACCTAATGAGCGCCCAACTGTTGCAGGTGTCTCTATTTGGAGTAGGAACGGTGGTACTCCCGTCTCGAAAGGGATGCGTGTTCAAATGGCAAAATGACTGAAGACAAGCACCAAATGAGTACGTTCCCCCCCTTCCGGTCTCGCAAGGGGTGCGTGGTCAATGGTCAAAACACTAAAATGCAAGCAACAATTGAGTGCACCCCCCCCCGCCGTCTCGAAAGGCAGGCGTGGTGAAGGGTCAACAAATGAGGCCATAGGGATTGTGGTTATCGGGTACGAGGTCGTAGCAAGTCTTGTGTTTTCCTTCAAAAACAGTTTTTAGATGAGGTATAGAGAGCTCCTCAAGTGACAACCCTCAGAAGGCAAAAAGCATGGCGCACCTGCATGCAGGCTACCGTAGCATGCCTTGTTTCTTTCTCCCTCCTACGCTGTATACCACTCTGTCCAGAAATATAAGCACCGTTATCATTGAATATGTATGTACAAACGGTTCTTATATTTATGGACAGAGTTGTAACTCAGATCCGGGGCCACATATCGGGCTCTGCTCCCCCCCTCCCCACTGCGTACGGTTCCTGCCTTGCATTTTCCATCGCGAGGCAGCCTTCATTCAGCCCACGCTTTGCTTCGTTTTCCTTCCTGTCGTCTTGGAAATAATAGTAGTGTTGTTGGTCTTTAATCGAGTGAATACAACGATTTTGTTTGTACGGGGAGAGCGGGATTCCTCGCCGAGCTTACCGAGCAGACCCACGAGACCTCCCAGAGAGCGGGGCGTGACATGTGCGAAGGCACCGCCGCGAGCGCGCGATCGTGGCTTGCTTGAGGCCGGATGTTCGCCCGGAGGCGAAAAACGATTTAAAAAAAAACACGGTAAACAAAACACGGTTGTTTCCTTCGTCGACTCGTGCCGATACAAGTACAGGGGGGAGGCTCTCCTGGGTGAACGTGGCAGGGTCAGCAGGACGGCTGTGATGTCTACGTGTGGACCGACAGATTCCCAACAGACAGGCGGTCCATATGCCGGTAAACTTTCGCCGCAGATATTAACCAGCCACTACATGGTCAAAACAATGATTGCTCTCTCAGCGCAACAAAGCATTTACTACCGGTTTATGGGAATTCCCTATTCATAATTACTGCACGGGAGATTTTTACAAGGGCGTCTCTCAGCGCAAAGCATGAACGATCGGTCATGGAAACCCCTACGTACTGCACGGAGGGATGTCTCCAGTCTCCAAGGGCGTCTCTCAGCGCAACGCCTGATCGGGTTGTGGAAAAACCCATGTACTGCACGGAAGCATGTTTCCATGGCAAGCAGGGTATGTACTCTGGGAATACCCAGGTACCTACCCGAGTAAGACCAAAACAACTTAGTTTGGTGACCGGGTACCCCAGAGTATACTATCAGTACTATACAGAAACGCGTGCTACGGTAGAGGAGGTATACCTTTTTTTGGCTGAATCGTTTTCTGAACGATCGGGCTCCTTAACCCAAATTCGTCGTTTTTTCGTTTTTGTGACGAATAATGTTTCAGAGTATACCTCGGTCAGGATATTTCTCATCCAGCAGCACTTTTATTTTCCTCCAAAATCATTTTTTCGGTGAGGTATGACGCTCCTTAGGTGAGAAGCTCAGAAAAAACATGGTGCACCTCTATCGTAGGCATGTGTCAGTAAGTGGTCCCTTTATAGTGCCGGCTTCCCGCTATAGTGTCGGTGAACTCGCTTGGCACAGACGGGATTAACCAGTGCGGCAGTGTGCGGAGTATATAGTGCCGGTTGCCGCTACGTATAGTGCCGGTATTGTTGGCTGACGCATACCGGCACTATAAAGGGACCACCGGCACTACTGGACACTACCAACCACGCCCTTGGAACGCTTCACGGAACGTTCCATGGATCGAACTTCCGACAGCCCACCCTCGCCTGTAAGTACCAGAGTCCAGTGACAGCGAATAAAACGAACACCAACACTCCCAATACTCTTCTTTGCTGTTGTTGTGGTGGGTCATTTTTACTTTTTAGCTTATCAGCTCGTGGGGGGTGGTCTTCACCCTGACAGTAGCACCCTTCTCGACAAGCCGTGGTCACAATGGTCGTCCCTTTTCGCCCCCCTCCCCCCCCCCCCCCCCCCCCCCTCACCCC
>MEHQ01003574.1:890892-963709 GCA_008828725.1 Saccharina japonica | reverse complement strand
CCCCCCGGCACTCGCCTACCGCCAAAAAAACAAAAAACAAACAAAAAAACGAAAAAATGCTATACATACCTGGTACAGTACAGAACAGTAGTTGGAAGTGTATATTATACATCAACACCGCACCTGCCTACAGCATCGGTCGCCGAAAAAGATTGAACCGCCTCCCCCCCCCGGACAAAACCGTGTGCCAACCGAACTCGCGGAAAATATATGTATGTAAGTCGTAAGAAAATGACAGAAACAAAAAAAAAAGCATCGACAGATCGCGACAGATGCCTGCGTGACCGCAATATACTTGATACGATGCCACAACTAATTCTATAAGTGCTACTACTGCTGTGTGAGCATCCTCGGCTTCATCATCATCTGTCAGTTTGATGGACGGAAACAAACGACAGCAGCAGCAGCAGCAGCAGTAGCACACGTCCACGGCAAACATCGGCAGGAGAAAAAAGGGGAGGGGAGAAGGGGCGGGGGGGTGGGTGGGGGTACATAACGTTTTTGGCGATGGTGCTCAAGGCCGAAATATGTTTCGGTACATAAATAGGAAATACACCTTACCTTGCCTTGCTTTACCATACCTTGCCTACTCTACTTACTACTTACCCTACCTCATCTACCCTGCGCTACCCTACTCTGCCCTGCCCTGCCCTACCCCCCCCCCCCCCCCCCCCCCCTCCCCCACCCCCACCCCCCCCCCCCCTACACCCTACCCCTACCCTACCCTACCCTACCCTACCCTACCCTACCCTACCCTACCCTACCCTACCCTACCCTACCCTACCCTACCGAGTGACAGCTGATGCATAAAACTAAGGTAACTCCACTCTTTCCGCGCCCTAGTTCTCGCTACGCGTAGGCATGAGGAGCCGCGTCTGCGACTTTACTCAGCGTCGACAAAATCATCAATAAGGTAATAGTCATATCCATGCTTCCCTTCCAAAGCCCTTCACGGATTAATACTGCTGCGAGCACCTTTGCATCGCAGCTATTGATACACCGATGATACGATACGATACGATATGATACGATATGTATATTAAATCATATACGTACAAGGTTTCCATTCCGAGGCATTCGGACGTGGGGGTGATGCAAGGCACAATCCGATGACGTTTTGTGCAGCTGGAAAAAAAAACAAAAGGCCCACCAGCCGTTGAAAAAAACGAAAAGACTACGAGTAAACAGCCCTAAAAACGACAGGCATGACGACCAGCGAAATCAAATCGGTACACGTGCGAAGTATGTATATACCGGAATACATATTGTGTGACATGGTCTATCATCTACCACTATGTCCCTAAATATAGGCAACGTTTTTATTGAATATTAATGTATAAAATGTGCTTATATCTAGGGACAGATATAAAACAACAGATTTTATCATGTGTCACATCAGATGATATATACATACGCACCTCCAAGTCTTGTTTGTCCCTCTTCACGATGCGCATCAAGTGCTCCAACCCGTCCCGTTGACCCTGCAGAGCCTGCCAGTAACAAAGTAGCAGATTAAGCAAGGCCGGTCAACGCGACGTCAGCGAGCGTTCGCTGTTGACCAAAGCGTGAATGAAACCCCGACCGAATACACGGCGTGACGCGGTTGGGGTGCTTTACATTATGACATCACTGGTTACCGCAAAAGCATCTAACGATGGCATCGGGTCGGCTCTGTAGGAGCATGTGATATGGTATGGTATGGTATATATGGTATGGTATGGTATGATATGATATGATGTGATATGATATGATATGATATGGTATGATATGGTATGGTATGGTATGATATGCGTTGACATTATGATATGATACGATATGATATGATATGATATGATGTGATAAGATATGATGTGATATAATATGATATGATACGATATTATATGATATGATAGGATACGACATGATATGATATTAGGGCTGGGCACTGGCACAGTATGTACTGGCAGTAGTAATCTACTGATTGGCCATCGCGTACGTCCAAGAAACACGCCATGATATAGTACGGAGACCCACCAAATGCGTTTATGGTATGATATCATGTGCTACATATGATGTGATACGATATTATATGACATGTTGTATGACAAGATACGATGTATGATATGATATGATATGATGTGATATCATACCAAACAATCTCAAACGATCCCGGTACTCTACTGTACGATAAAACATAATAATAATACCATCTAAAAACCAATCAGTATGCAGCGGGATGACAGGCGACGGGAAAAATAAAACGCACCTGGAAAATCCTTCGCAACTTCTCCGGGTCCCTGATCTCCTCCACTTCCTCCGCTTGCCTCTCCCCCTATTGGTCGAAACGCCGTCGCCGCCGCCGCCGCCGTGAGACGAAGAGGAACAAGATGGAGAAGAGGGGAATGACGACCGGGGGTGCATCACGTCAGTCCCCGGGGACGATATCGGTTACATTGGAGTACCCAGTTCAAGCCCACCCCTTGACAAGCGCTATATACGTGGTCTTGTTATCTGTACTCATGGTTTTATATTATCTTTTACTACTGCAAACAATATGACATACGAGTACCAACTCCAAGTAGATTGATTTTGGCGACAAGCGTATTTAGCTGGTCTTATCTCCCGAACATGATTAAACCAGATGGCCTTAAAGTGGGCACCCCACTACTGCTGTGCCGTGTTTGCTATCGAATCACTTTGAATGGCGATCACGAGCAAACCTACGGTAGTTTGGAATAGCTCGCACTCTTCGTTCGCACCAAAGAGCAATCAATGCCTTTTAGGGGCCGGTCGCCCCGGTGGTCTAACTGGTAGCCACGAAGCCTGTAGGGCCGGATGTCGAGGGTTCGATTCTCCCCATGGAGGTTTTTATTCTCAAGTGACACCGACTGTCGAGAGCGCATATTATAGCGTGGGTAAGCAAAATTCGACGAAAGTTGACGAGGGAAGAAAGTGCTGAAATCTTCTCGCGATAAAAACCAAGGCAAGAACCGTAGTGGGGGAGGAGGGAGAGGAGCCTACTTTGTGACCCCGGATCTGAGTTACGACTGGGGAGGGAGAAAGACGGAAGTGCGAAGATAATTAATGGGATCGAAAAAAAAAAGAAGAAAAAAAGGGGTGGTGGCTTATTTTCTGACCTCACATGATGAACCAACTGTAATTTTACCCGTAACATGACTTCGAAGGCGTTTGTTCGCGAAACCCGGGACCAAGATTTCTACCTGGTATGCGCTACAGGTAGGGCTACAACAAACACAGAAGTAAAGTTATCGCACTACTCTGTAACTGGCAATTGCTCACTTGACAAGCTAAATCGTGTAGCATTAGGAAACCCCAATCTCCGTACGTATTGTAGACCAGTATGAAACCCCCAGGCCCCAGGTGTCCGGAAACCCGTATCGAGCAGCCGCATACCACAAACACAAGACTCTGCAACTCAGGCCTGAACAAGAAAAGCTTTCACGCGTCTGACAGATCATCTACAGATCATGCAGATCATCTACAGATCATACAGATCATTTACATATCATCTACAGATATACCATGTAGATCTTAACCTGCTGGTATGATACGTAGTGCAGGGTCTGCAGAGTACACAGATCTAACCCAGTAAACGAAGTAGTTCATGCAGGTTGCACGGCTCCCACCACCGGCAACATGAGCTAGATCATACAGACCAAACAGATCATACAGATCATACAGATCAGGAATCTATCTGCCCTTTGATATCTAAAGATCGGTCGCCCCAATGGTATATTAATAGTGGTGCCCTCGAATGCTACTAAGAGTTGGTTTCCGGGGTTCGAACCTCACGTGGGTCAGACTTTCAAGTTATTTTGCAAAAAGAGAAAAAAAACGGAATCAACTCTGCTGAGAGTGCCTATAACAGTAGTGTGGGTAGGCGCAATTCGATACGAGTCGATGAGGGAAGAAAGGGCTGAAGTCTTCTCGCGATAAAACTGCGAGGCAAGAACCGTACATAGTGGGGGAGGAGGGGGAGGAGCCTACTTTGTGACCCCGGATCTGAGTTACGACTAGTAGGAAGGAGAGAGAAAAGAAGGGCGAAGATGATAGATGGGACGGAAAAAGAAAAAAGAAAAAGAAGAAAAAAAAATGGGATGGAAAAAGAAAAAAGAAGAAGAAACAAAAAAAAAAGTAGGTGATTAATTGAAAATCGATGATCTGTCCCAGGTCCCAGGTGCCAACAAACGAAACATGTCCTATATCATGCAGGTTATACGGCTCCTACCCTTGGCAACATGAGCTAGATCATACATATCATACATATCATACATATCATACATATCATACATATCATACAGATCATACAGATCATACAGATCATACAGATCAGGAATCTATCTGCCAAAAATATCTTCAGCAGATCATAGATTTCCACTTCATGATCTAGATCTTTCAAGGCAGATATTTTAGCTCATGCTGCCGGGTGGGACCTGTATATAATGCGCACGATGTAGCACATGTTTCCTGGGTGGGATCTGTACGTACTACAGTATGCAGATCCTGCACAACCTGTCACAGCGGCAGGTGAGAAACTAGATCATCTAGACCATGATCTATATGTAGGTGATCTAGATCATGATCTATCTATAGATGATCTAGATCATGATCTATCTATAGATGATCTAGATCATGATACATCTGTAGAGGATCTAGAGCATGATATATCTGTAGATGGTCTACATTATGATCTGTGATCTGTCCGTGGCGTGGAAGAAACAAAACAAAAAATCGGTGCCTCACCTGCAGCAGGGCGGAGTTGAGGTCCTTGAGCATCTGCTGCGGAGGTCCGAGAGACCGGTGCACGCCCTCCAGCCTCATTCTCAGTTGCCGTTCCGCGTTGTGCAGGGGCTTGTGGAGGCATCGGACAGAATCCAGCTTTCGTTGAATCTTGTGTGCAGATACGGCGGTAGTTCCACAGAGTAGTAGTAGTAGTAGTAGTATTAATAGTAGTAGTAGTAGTAGTAGTAGTAGTAGTAGTAGTAGTAGTAGTAGTAGTAGTAGTAGTAGTAGTAGTAGTAGTAGTATTAATAGTAGTAGTAGTAGTAGTAGTAGTAGTAGTAGTAGTAGTAGTAGTAGTAGTACCAGCAATAACAGAAGACGCAAAAGAGTAGCAGCAGCAGCAATACCAGTAGCAGCATCAACAGGAGCAGAAACAGCAGCAGAAACAACAGCAGGCCAACAACAGCAGCATAATTTTGGAAACGGTTGAGAGGGCAGGCTGGAAGATGACAAAAAAAAACAAAAACAGAACAACGTCACTGCAATCATTACTTTTTCTACCTTGCCAATGAATCAAAACCAAGTGTGGAACCAAATATATACAGTAAGTAAGCATACGGGGATACATGTGGTCTTAGGTTTCATCGTGAGTTTCGATTACCATGACATGCCCCCCTCCCGTAATAGACAACACTTCTCTCCGGGAATGTTTGTGAGTGGTCAATGTTGAAGCTCATGCTGACGCGTGCTACGATAGAGGTATACTTCGTATAGGTATACCTTTTTTTGGCTAAAAAGATTTCTGAATGACGGGGCTCCTTAAACCAAAATCGTCGGAATTTCACATTTTTTGTGGTACGTACGTACAGGCTGGTTCAGGCATATCACCCAAAATTCATTCAGTGGCGAATGTCCACGCCGTTTTTTGGAGTTAGACCCTGAAATTTGGCACACGTGTTTTATGCGCCCTACCCGAGACTTTAACGGACGGGTTTGTTTTTTTTGTTTTTTTTCCGTCAGATATTGCTTGTTTTGTATTTTTTTGGGAAATTTGGGTCTTAAGAGATCCAAAATTTCCGGCGAAAAAAAAAAAAAAAAAAAAATCGTAAAAGGCTCGGGTAGGGCGCATAAAACACGTGTACCAAATTTCAGGGTCTATCTCCAAAAAACGGCGTGGACATTTTGACTTTTATGCGGTAAAAGTGCAAAAATAGGCGTCGCCTCGTAGTTACTTAGTTTTAGTATATAATCGATTTTGGGCGTTAAATATGACTTAATATGATCATACGCAGTCAGATTTTCGAATATTTGCGTGAAACTTTGTACAAACATGCCTTAGACCACCTGGAAGCGGCTCGTTCAGAAAAAAAAAATGGGGGAAAACAGGTTTTCCTACGGAAACGCCTGACTATTGTTGACCACTTTGAAGGCCTGTGATTGGCCGGGCCACATTTTCGGCGGTAGCGCCAGTTCTAGGTCCTTGAACAAAAAACTGGCGACGTCACCCTCTTCCACTGTTCATGGCGGCCAGTATGATACCAAATATGTGACATTGGAGTTGCTATTGCATGCGGCATTCGTGACTGACGAAATTTTGGGTGATATGCCTGAACCAGCTCGTAGCCATTTTTCTTATTGTCTCGTTGGGGCCATGGGATTTCTCATCCGCTACGTGTGATTCGCGCTTTTGTTTTCCTCCCAAAACAGTTTTTGGGGATGAAGGTATAATACTGTATAGAGCTCCTCAAGTCACCAACCCTCAGGCAAAAAAAAACATTGATGACAAACAAGGGATGATAATAACATGCTTGGCATTAATACCTGCGCAAGATGAGGCTACTACAACTCAGAAAAAAACAGCGGTGACAAACAAGGATGATGATAATATGCTTGGCATTAAATACTTGCTCAAGGTGCGGCTACTATTAATACAACTACGACGTACTGGTGTTGTCCCGAAATGTATGTATTGCGGAACGGACGGAGCCCCTGGTAGGTTCTCTCCACGAGTAGTGTGGGGTGTGGTGTGGAGGACAGGACACACCGAGGTGGGGAGGTGTCTCGGGGTCTTCACGGAACGAAGTGAGCAACCTCTGGTGACCTTGAACTTGTGTGTAATCAGGCGGTACTATCTAGGGGAAGGGGACCTGGTATCCACAGTATATACATAAAACAAAAAACGGAATCAACTCTGCTGAGAGTCGCCTAGCAGCGTGGGTATGATAGGCGCAATTCGATGCGGGTCGACGAGGGAAAAGAAAGGGCTGAACTGAAGTCTTCTCGCGATAGAAATGAAAGGTACGAACCGTAGTGGGGGGGGGGGGGGGAGAAGAGCCTACTTTGTGATCCCGGACCTGAGTTACGACTAGGAAGGAGAGAGAAAGGAAGGGCGAAGATACTAAATGGGATACCTGGTATATATATACCTTGAGGAAGCGGTGTGCTTGTGCGAGATGTCTGCGTCGGGAAGCCTCCATCCTAGTCCTGAGCAAGGCTACGGAGCGGAGGCCGTTGCTGGTGGTGCTTTGCATTACCTAATGCAGCAAGTAACGAGAGAGCACAGGGAGAAAAACAAAGTAGGAAGGCAAGAGAGAGAGAGATAAGAGAGAGATAAGAGAGAGATAGAGATGGAGATGGAGGACATGTTGAGATTTGACATTAGGAATAAGAGAGATACTTGCCGGTCGCCCCGGTGGTCTAACTGGTAGCCACGAAGCCTGTAGGGCCGGATTTCGAGGGTTCGATTCTCCCACCATGGAGGTTTTCATTCTCAAATGACACCGACTGTCGAGATCGCATATTATAGCGTGGGTAGGCAAAATTCGACGAAAGTTGACGAGGGAAGAAAGTGCTGAAATCTTCTCGCGATAAAAACCAAGGCAAGAACCGTAGTGGGGGAGGAGGGAGAGGAGCCTACTTTGTGACCCCGGATCTGAGTTACGACTAGGGAGGGAGAAAGACGGAAGTGCAAAGATAATGAATGGGATGGAACAAAAATAAATAAATAGAGATAGAGGGAGATGAAGATAAGAGATAGACATGAAGACAGAGGTTGAAATACATATTCAGAGAGAGAGAGACAGCCGAAAGAGAGAGATTGAGAGAGAGATTGACAAAGAGAGCAGCAGAAAAAAAGCAGACAGAGAACAGAAGGATAGCGACCGGGAAATCCGAAACCGGGATTATCAGAGGAAAAGAGACACACGTCACAAGGTTTGCTACCGCACTATTAATAGGCGTTACGGGGGCTGCCACTGCTCACCGACACAAACTCACCCATTGCTTGCATTTATTTCTGCTGGACACCATGCCGGCAAAAATGACTGTACTGGTACTCGCACGGTATTTAATACTCTGTACTGCACTCTTGTACTTTCATGAATGTATTACAAATACGGTAGCTGTGAGGTCGACCTTTGGAGTTGTTGATACGTAACTGTGCAAGCTGCGTCATACATCGGGCGCGCGTGTTCTATACTCCAATTACCATTACAATAAAGTGATTGTGCATTCGACTTACTGCTGTGTAGTAGCAATAGTTAATAGTCAGTTTTACAAGTTTCATGGTTGTGACGAGTTTTGCTACTTGATGAGGCGTGATTTTCACCGATCAACGAAGAAAACGCAATTTTTTTTTATAGTATTTATTGCGGGCATATAAGGCAGCTCGTACCGGCACTGAACTGGTATGAACATGAACATATAGTCTACTGTGACAGGGTTTTCTATCGTATAAGGCGTTACGATGACTGCCATTGCTGACCGAGACAAACGAAGGCAGTGTCGTACGATAGAAGTAACGGTTTTAACGTGCAAGACAACGTACACACAACACACAACAGTGGTGCTTTGTAGTGGTGTTTACCATGCGGGGAAAGCAGCCCGAACCGGCCCTGTACTGGTACTGGTATATACATACTGCTGTGACGGGGTTTGCTACTGTAAAAGGCGTTACGATGACTGCCGCTGCTAACCGAGACAAAACGAAGAATCAGAACCGGGACGACACTGGGTGCACTCGTGTCTTTGTAAAAAGAAGGGTTTTAACTTGACCCCTTAAGAACTGGTCCGACGGATTTGGGGACAAACTCTACTTGGAATTAGTGTGGGATAATTTTGTTCAGTTCTGAATGGGCTAATAAGAAGACAGCGCACACCCACTATCCCATTTAGCCGGAGTAAGTGACTGTGGTGCTGGTACTGGTACCTGTAACCTGTACTACTGTATGTCCGTCTGCACCGGTACAATTTCGCGACGAGTTTTGCTAGTGTAAATAGGCGTGAACTAATCACCGCTCACCGAGACAAACGCAGCCATCTTTTGCATCTCTTTTTGCTGTTCGACCAGTCATTTTGTGACGAGTTTTGCTAGTGTAAATAGGCGTGAACCAACTAACCACCGCTCACCGAGACAAACGCAGCCATCTTTTGCATCTCCTTCTGCTGTTCGACCAGCCGCTCTTTCAGGCTCTCCCACCCGATCACCGCCGTTGGAGCCAGCTTGAAAGGATCAGGGTTGTCCTCTTCCGCCTGTGGAAACGAGGCAACGAGAGAGGGACGAACACACACGGGGGAGACAACGACACATTTGTTAACGCACGTGTCGTGATATTTTTTTTATCTAGCATTCAGTATGGACAGATTGGTTTCATTGAAAAAATGTGTTGGGGAATGAGGGTTTCTATGGAAAGCATTTGGATGTTTGTTAGGGGAGAGTAACACACATGGGGGAGACAACGACACATTTACTACGAGTGTGGTGATATTGGGTTTATCTAGCATTTAGTATGGACGGATTGGCTTCGTTAAAAATTAGTATGGGAATGAGGGTTTCAATGGAAAGTATTTGGATGTTTGTTAGGGGAGAAGGAAACACATGGGGGGAGACAACGACACATTTGTTACGAGTGTGGTGAGATTGTTATTCTCTAGTATTCACTTGGACAGATCGGCTCCGTTGATAATTAGTACGGGAATGAGGGTTTCAATGGGAATTATTTGGATGTTTGTTAGGGGAGAGGGATAGACATGGGGGCGACAAGGACTCATTTGTTAAGCGTGTGGTGAGCTTGGTTTTCTCTAGCATTCAGTATATATCGTTGCTGAAAATTCAGCTGGCGAGGGGTGACGTCTGGTCTTTCTGTTAGGTATTTGTGGGGGAAGCAGATATGGTGTTATCGCGCAGCGAGGGGAAACGTATCTGAAAAGGAGATATATCCATATATACCCACCCGGCCACCGGTACACGGGTAAATAGACCCGGAAAAGTCCGGGTACCCGGTTTGAAACGGGAACCCACACGACGGGGAACAACTCTAATACGGAGGACCATAGTAAATAGGACCAACCATTGTTATTACGGAGGGCCATGATAAGGGCCCGTTTTAACGAAGAAGAAAAAAATCAATTTGGAAAAAAAAAAAAATCAAATCCGCTTTTCATTGGTCAACACACCTACCAGCACCAAAGATTAGGATCTTGGGGGCATAATATTTGGTGCTGGTGCGTGTGTTGACCAATGAAAAGCGAATTTGAATTTTATTTTTTCCAAATTGAATTTATTTTATACTCGTTAATTCGGGCCCTAAGGGCCCCCGTTTTAACGAAGAAGGAAAAAATTCAATTTGGAAAAAATAAAGTTCAAATACGCTTTTCATTGGTCAACACACGCACCAGCACCAAAGATTAGGTCAATTTTATTTTATACTCGTTAATTCGGGCCCTATAAACAGGACCGAACATTGTTAGTCCAAATAGGGAAATATATAGGTTTTAGTGTTTGCCGTAGGTCCTATTTACTGTGTATGGTCCCTCCCGTCACAGTAAAAAGAGGGGAATATAGAGGTTTTTGGGTGTCCCGTAGGTCGTGTTTACTGTGTATGGTCCCTCGTAAGAGTGCAAAAGCAGTTCACCTTTTTCCACGTCTTGTCGTCCATGTGGGCGGGACGGGTGTAGGAGTTTCTCAGGCTCGGGTCCACTTGGTTGTAGATCACGTGCTGCACAACGTGTATACCAGCAATCGGAGCGCGAAAGACGCAGGAAACACGGCGAGCGGGCGGGGAGGGAGGGAGGGAGAACGAGACTTTCATTGCTCTTCTCTGCGTGTCTTCAGCACTGTCTCCACCAAGTTTCATAGATATCGAAAACGACGATTTTTATACGAATTTTGTGTCAAAAAGTCGGTGTTTTTGAGTTTTCGCAGATATCTCAGCGAGATCAAGTCGGGAAAATAAAAAGTATAGAAATTTTCATATGCGTTTTTTTTTGCATCAGCAGTGGTGTGTCAGGGTTAGTGTCCCCAATTTTTGTAGCCTAATTTGCAGTGGTTCGCGAGATCCGACTCAACAAAGCTTTATCCGCTTTGCGGCTGGCCCAGCTCGTACGTAGTTCCAGCAATCGTAAGCAACTACGTACTGACTCCGGCCGGCTTCGCTGCTGCCGCCTTTGCTTGCCCTTCACTGCCACTTTTTTCAGGAGATCGTCCTGCTGGTGGAGATGATGGCGAGCGGGAACGAAACCCTTCCGTGCTTTCAGGGGCCGGGGGGAGGGGCCGCGGCGGCCGCCGACCTTGCGGCTCGCTTTCAGCCGGAGCTGAACGACCCCGCGTGCGTTGACTTCGTGCACAAGCTCGTCCAGCAGTCGGCCGGCAGCTGGACGACGGCGTGGTACGATAAGTACCAGCGGTTGTGGTCCGGAATTTACTGAGAAAAGGGGGAGTAAGTTCACATACACGTAGCAGTCGGCGGGCAGCTCGAGGACGGAGCGTGGTGTGACATGTACCAGCGGTTTTGGTCCTGGGTTTTGTGAGAAAGGGGGGAGGGGAGGACGGACGGCTTTTAGGTCGCGCTGTGGCTGTGTCAGCGTCGGTGATTGTGGTGGTGGTAGGGCCTGGTACGACAAGTATTACCGGCTGTGTGGTCCGTGATGGAATAGCTGCAGTGGCTACAGCAGTAGTGCTGCCGCTTGGTGGACAGCTGTATCGGGACGCAGGGAGGGAGGGAGGGAGGGAGGAAGAGCATTGGCGAAGGTACGGATGGTGGATTGCTAATATTGCCGATACCTAACACGACAATAGTAGCGTCGGAGATCGGATCGATTGTTCCGATATATCAAAATATCGGAATTTCGATAGAAAGTATCGAACGCGCTATGCCTTCCATCCTAGAGAGGTACGTACCAGTTCTGTGGTCACAAAAACTACGACACAGAGATACTACGCTGCAGTGCAGTAAGCAGAGCATACCTTCATCCTGCAGTTGTGATTGGGCTCGGAGGTGAGGGGATTCTTGGCCATGTACGCCTCGTACAGCTTCTCGAACTCCTTCTGGGAGGCCGCGCTTGCGGTCGCGGCCACCAGCTGCTGGTACCCGGCAGGCTACACAGACAAAACACCGTGGGGGAAGAAACACAAACGAAAAAAAAAAAGCAGAAAATATGCCAGAAAAAATTAGAAACAAATCAATTTACGTACCCTAAAAAATAAGAAATTTGTGGGGCTGACGTTCCTATTTATAAAAGGTTTCTTCTCTCTTATGTCAATTGTGTTGTGGAGAATTTACACACCAAGGTGGGTCGGTTCCTCCTCGGGTCTACGGCACGCGTACACAGAACGGAGTGGTGGCAGACCTTGGGTGAGTTAGTCTGTTTGACGCAAGTACACACGTCAGATAGTTGAGATGTGGGCACCGTGGTTGTATGGTACGTAGAGTGACGGTCTCGCGAGCCGACTGGTGATGCACTACCGTAAAGTGCGCGGAGTTCCTAGACGGGTGGATGTCTGTCAAGGGCAAAAAAGTGCCGCCAAGGGGCAAGAGTGCCGTCAACCGACAGATTATGGCAGGTACTACCCTGGGTGATGAGCATTTCGCGTCTAGTGGTGGTTTTGGCCCGTCAAGGCTTCTTTCGACTTAATATACTAGTTTTAGTGAGGGGAGTTCCTAGACGGATGGATTTCCTTCAGAGGGAAAAAGTGCCGCCAAGGGGCAAGAGTGCCGTCAACCGACGTTTTATGGTAGGTGCTTCTTTTGTGCCAAGACCAATTGCCAAGACCCGGTTATTTGTCTGTTTCCCCCCTCCCCCCGATCATTACGTATAGGGATTACTTAGGTTTTCAGCTGGCGGTTCCCGCCTCGTCCCCCCTCCCCCCCGTCGCCCACTGGTACTCAATCTATCAACTATGGCTATTATTCCAGTGGGAGACGTATTATATGTATTACGGAGGACCTATAGAAAATAGGAAAATAGGACCAAATGCTACTTGTTACTCGTATTAATAGCAAGAATAGTCTAATATATAGGTATTTGTGTGCACCGTAGGCCCTACTTGCTAGTGTTTACTATGCTCCCCCGAAATAGCAAGCATAACCAAATACGGTGTGTAACGTCTAATGTCTAAACATACACTGCCTACTCTAGTGCAGGACACCTAATAAGAAACAGGAAATAGGGTCCAGGCTGGATTTCTTATTCGAGAGAGGGTGCTTTCTACACTGATTTCAAGATACCGACTCCATAATTTCTTAATTTTCATCTAAATCGTAAATCTCAGCCTCTTGTTGTAGCCTATTTCTGATTATGTGTCATGTACTGCTGTATTTCATGGGGGGGGGGGGGCACACATGATTTTTTGGGTCCAAGGTGTGTGCTGTCTTCACATTAAACCCGTTATTTCTACCCAACTAGATCAGTACATCAGTACACCCAGCGTCTGTCCTGCTTCCTGGTCCTAGAGAGATACCATGGTGCCAATTCTGTGGTCACAGACTGCTTGTGAGACAAAACAAAACAAAAACAAAAACGCAAAGGAATGGGTTCGGAATATTAGGCCTCCCCCCTCCCCCCCCCGAAATGTCAGGAAAAAAAACATGTACGAGTACTGTCAGCCAGTCATCCTAATAAAGCAAAAACATGATGATTTCTGTTAAATACTCGTACGAACACATAATAGAATACGTACCGTACTTGTATGTACGAGTACGAGTACGCACGTAATATTTTGTGTTTTGTTTTTCGCTCGCCTAGGTCTATTTAGCCTCAACATATACCACTTTTACTGTAACAAAGAGTGATACTTGACGAATATCCGTCAAAGGGAACATGAGTGGCGTCAACCAACACCTTTGTGAAAAAAATGATAATTTTTTCCGTTTAAGAATATTAATAGTTCGTTTTTTTCTTCGTTTTTTCAGCTGGTGGTGGTGGTCCCCCGCCCCCCCCCCACCCCCCCCCACCCCACCGAACGTCGCCCACTGGCTTTCAAAATTATCAACCACCCGGTGTGGTATAACATTGATTGGCCGTTTGTTTGCGACCCGCACAATAAATAAGCAGTTGCAACCCGCATCATGTGAAGCAGTTTGGCTGAAACGGCTTGTTGGGCCGGGGGGGGGGCACAAAACAACGCCGTTGCTGCAGCCGAAGCGGCCACAGCACCTGACACCAAGAAGACCTGCTCCTTTTTCTGTTTACTTTTCTTTGTAATTTTTCGTGTTCTCATCTCGTGGTCCCCCCCCCCTCCCTTCCCCCCCCCCGAACCCAGCCACCCGTCTCCCACTGGCGTTCAAAATGTATCAACTAGAAAACATTCGCCGTCTGGCACCCGCCCGGGCAAAAAGCAGTGGCGCACTGCAGCCTAACTGAATAGAATGTCACCCCTGCTGGCTCAAGTTCGGGGGTCCGAACCAGCTGGTCCGAACCCGGGCTCGAGACCACTTTTTCTCTTTTCTTTTTCATCCCGTTCATTATTATCTTCGCTTTCTCTCCTTCCTACATACAATACATACCGCCGGTAGATACTGATATTTCAATATTACGGAGGACCACGTTCGCATCTCACTTGCTTCACCCATTCATTTGCGTGTATTTTGTTTTGGTTTTTCTCTGTTTCACAGAGTAGTCTGTGACCACAGAATTCGTATCTCCTCTAGGATTAGGAATCAGGAAAGACACTTGGTGTACAGATAGATGTGGCTGGGTAGAAAGAACGGGTTTAACCCATTCAGAACTGAGAAAAATGTCCTACACTAATACCAAGTAGTTTGTCCCCAAATTCGTGGGACCAGTTCTTGCAAACAGGACCAAATATTCGCCCTCTCTCCTTCCTACATACCGTATACTACTACTGATGTTTTAATAGTACGGGAATACCATAGTAAATAGGACCAAATGTTATTCGTAAAAATGCGTAAATATGTAGGTTTTTGTGTGAGCCGTACGGGTCCTATTTACTACCAGGTAGGCACAATTCGATGCGAGTCGACGAGGGAAGGAAAGGCTGAAGTCTTCTCGCGATAGAAATGCAAGGCAAGAACCGTACGTAGTGGGGGAGGAGGGAGAGGAGCCTACTTTGTGACCCCGGATCTGAGTTACGACTAGGGAGGAGAGAGAAAGGAAGGGCGAAGATAATAAATGGGATGGACAAAAAAAAAAAAAAAAAAAAAAAAGTATTCACTATGTATGGTCCTCCGTTAGAGTCGTAACTCAGATTCGGAGTCACAACGTTTTTAGAACTGCACTCCCGTTTTGGGGACAAACCAGTCTAATTCTAAGTGATTTGTCCCCAAAACGGGACTCCAGTCCTACAAGGGTTAATATGAATACGTAGCATGACAGGGTCTTCTTCTCTTCTTCCTCCTCTCTACGTACTACGTACCGTTCGTGCCTTTGCATTCTTTATCGCGAGAATACTTCCAGGCCCCTTTCTTCCCTCTTCGGCTCGCATCGAATTGGGTGCATTGACTACGTACGTACGTAAAATACCACTTTCTTTATCTTTCTTTTTCCCGATTTATTATCTTCGACCCTTATTTGTATCTCTCCTTCCTAACTGAAACAAATATCCAATACTAATTCCAAGTAGTTCGTGCCCAAATACGTGGGACCAGTTCTCAAGGGGTTAAATCACCCCGAGAGAAGAGATAGCAGCAAAAAAATCGCTAACTTAGGTGCTATCAACTGCCTACCAGCAGCGTGAGCGCCTAGAACTACGGGTATAGGGGTCATGTTGCGCCGGTGCTGTACGACTCCTCGCATTTTTTTATTGTTATCATCCCATGTATTATTTTCGCCGTCCTTTTCTCTCTCCTTCCCATGACGGAGGACCTGATGAGTAAATAGGGGACCAAATAGAGATCGTAAAAGTAGGAAAATATATACTTTTTTTTTTTTTTTTTTTTTTTCCTCCGGCGGATGGGTCAAAATAAAGCTTACGCCCTCCACACTTACACGTCTCACTTCGTGTCGTGTGTCAATTCACTCCATGCAAAATCACGTCGACGGCAGGACTCGAACCTGCGCGTGAAATCACAATGGGTTTCGAATCCATACTTGTATTTTTTGTGTGCAGCGCAATTCGATGCGAGTCGACGAGGGAAGGAAAGGCTGAAGTCTTCTCGCGATAAAAATGCAAGGCAAGAACCGTAGTGGGGGAGGAGGGAGAGGAGCCTACGTTGTGACCCCGGATCTGAGTTACGACTAGGGAGGAGAGAGAAAGGAAGGGCGAAGATAATAAATGGGATGGAAAAAAAAAAAAAAAAAAAAAAAAAACGTAGATCATATTAATAGTCGAAACTCAGATCAGGGGCCACAAAAGTAGGCTCTTTCTCCGTCCTTCCCACTACGTACGGTTCCTGCCTTGCATTTTAATCGCGACAACACTTCAGCCCTTTCTTCCCTCGTCGACTCGGCTTGTTCATACGACTGCAACCTGGACACCAATCAATGTGTATCGCTCCCCAATCACGCACGAAGTAGTTGCTACTTACTTGTTGCTGAAATCGTCATTTATTAGCGTCATTTTTCTTCTCTGAAATTCCAAAGGGATTTTAATTCAACATATTTACATAAGAGGGAGAAGAGCCTACTTTGTGACCCCGGATCTGATTTACGACCAAGAAGGAGAGATAAAGGAAGGGCGAATATAATAAATGGGATGGATTTTTTCTTTTAAATAGCAGGTTCTCCCCCCCCCTCCCCTCTAAAAGCAGTAGTAGTTCATGCCTTGCATTTTTACCGGGAGAAGACTCCTTCCGCCCTTTTTTTTTCCTCGTCGACTCGCGTCGAACTGCGCCAACCGAGGCCTATCTACATACCACTCTGTCCCGAAATATAAGCACCGATTTGATTGGATATTAATGTGCAAAACGTGCTTATATTTCGGGACAGAGTGGTACACAGCAGTATAGCATACGCCCTCCTCTCAGCCCTTCATGCTCCTTTTGTATTTTTGTAAACAATTTCACACTCTCACCACACGGTGGGATTCAAACTCACAAAATCACAAAATCAACGTTTTTTTTAAATAATAGCAGCATTCGAGGGAAACCACTAATACCTACAGTAGTAGACCACCGGGGCGACCGGCTGCTCTGGACGGAAACGTCAGCACCTTCGCACACCTCCGACAGATGATGATCCAGATCATCTACAGATAGATCATGACCTAAATATCATGATCTAGGCCCATCTAACTCCTCAACCCACCGTTATCAGATGGTGTGCAGGACCCTGCATACAAGTACAGATCCAACCCAGGAAACATGTCCTAGATCTTGCAGGTTATCGTAGACAGAAAAAATAAAAACGACAGCTGCGAGATCGAGGATTTCGTCGAAACTCATCATTTTGCACACAGAGGCGTGGTACGATAGAGGTGTACGAAGGTATACCTTTTTTTGGCTGAAACGTTTTCTGAAAGACGGTACCGGCTCCTTAACCCAAAATCGTCGGATTTTCATTCTTGTGTTGCAGAATGTTGCGGTTCTTAGAGCCCGTTTTAACGAAGAAGAAAAACATTCAAATTGAAAAAAAAAAAAATCAAATCCGCTTTTCATTGGTCAACACACGCACCAGCACCAAATATTATACCTCAAGATCCTGATCTTTGGTGCTGGTGCCTGTGTTGACCAATGAAAAGCGGATTTGAATTTTATTTTTTCCAAATTGAATTTATCTTATATTCGCTAATATGGGCCCTTACTTAGGCCGTGGGATTGTTTATCGGGTATAATATTACTAATAATGGCACTTTTATGTTCCTCCAAGATCAATTTTTGACTTAGTATTAGTATAGAGCTCTTCAAGTGACGACCCTAACAAAAATACATGGTGCACCTCTACCCGTAGCATGAATCTACATATATATATATATGTTATACGTACGGGTTCCACCAGGCAACATGAGCTGCCATAGACACTACATGTTCTTACAAGACTAGGAATAAATCTGTCTTTTGGGAGGATTTTAGACCATTAAGTAGGAATCGATGATCTGTGCGAGGTGTAATTTTTTTATGCTGTTCATGCCAATGTCCAGGCAGTCCTTGCATTTCCGTCCATACATACCTAATGGTATATATACTTCGAAGTGCATCTCGTAAATGTTACGATCGCCGAAAGCGCGGGGTTGCGAGTCGTGTGAAAAAAACGACGAAAATCGACGCTCAGATAATATGTATCGTAGGGAATGCAAACAAACAAAAAAAAAAACTCAAGCGATAAAACCAAGGACATGTACATACTGAGAAAAAATACAAAACAAAACAAGCCTGTGATCCGAAAATGTGCTCAAAACTCATATTTGCAAGCTTGGTGTGATATCTTTGACCGCGCCCTCTATACGGGGTGTGTGGGATGTAACATGCCTGGTATATATATTACACACACAAAGCTTGCAAAGTTGAGGTTGGAGTTTTTGTTTTCTTTTTCGATCTCACCTTTTTTTTCTAGATATTTTTTTCTTGGTTTTGATAACGAACATGCTTGTGCTTGTCGTATATACATCCCTGCATGAAGACATATAAAACCCGTAAATACACGCGATATATAGAAGTATCACACACACATATATATATACACAGCTTGCAAAGATGAGGTTCGACGAAATCTTCGATTTCTCACCGCTGTTTTTTATTTTTTACTTTATAAGTATAGTGTGTGTTGTGTGTTGTCTTCACATTAAACCCGTTATTTCTACCACATGAGTACACCCAGTGTGTTTCCTGATTCCTATTCCTAGAGAGATACAAATTCTGTGGTCACAGACTGTGAGACAGAGAAAAACCAAAACAAAATAAACGCATATTCATGGGCAAGGCAAGTGAGATGATAAAACGTACCGGGTACGAGAACACAACGACACGACATCTACGTACATATCTCCCTGCACTATATATGCGTTGCAAAATCGGAGACATCTTCTCTGAGACAGACCCGAGCAGCCCAACCGAAAAAGTGCGGCCGCTGCTGCCGTGCTAGAATACGTAACCAAGCAAACACATTTTCGCCATTTCCCTCTCTCTCTCGCGGCTCAAAAGACTCAAAAGGGTCAAGGAGGTTACACCTTTTACCTATATATACCAGGTGCCAGGGTATAACTTATCCACTTTGGGGGCTCCTCGAGAGCGATCAAAAACAGCCCTATCTAACGTGCGTCTTATCAAAACCGTCTATTGCGGGGGACCATAGTAAACACTAGTAAATAGGACCAAATATTGTTGGTAAAAATAGGGAAATATATGGTACCTGGTAGGTTTTTGTGTA
Organism: Saccharina japonica; assembly: GCA_008828725.1. Taxonomy (NCBI): domain Eukaryota; class Phaeophyceae; order Laminariales; family Laminariaceae; genus Saccharina; species Saccharina japonica. Next base: position 944,449 of record MEHQ01003574.1, on the reverse strand, counting down.
TACCGGACCAAATATTGTTGGTAAAAGTAGGGAAATATATAGGTTTTTGTGTATACCGAAGGTACCCTATAGGACTAAATGTTGCTAAAAATAGGGAAATATATGGTAGGTTTTTGTGTATACCGGACCAAATATTGTTGGTAAAAGTAGGGAAATATATAGGTTTTTGTGTATATACCGAAGGTACCCTATAGGACTCAATGTTGTTGGTGAAAATAGGGAAATATATAGGGTTTTTGTGTCTACCGAAGGTCCCCTATAGGACCAAATATTGTTGGTACAAATAGGGAAACATATAGGTTTTTGTGTATATGCCGTAGGTCCTATTTAGTATAGGTCCTCCGTCATATGGGCAGCGTAGTCGCCCAACGGCAGTATATATGATATCATACGTACGGGTAGGATCATGCTGAGCCCGTCGGTGGCGTGCGACACCTTGCATTGTAACTCGTGACACCAGTCTGTATGATACTATCCCCCCAATTTACGCAGTGAGTGGCAGTTGCTGTACGTAACCAACAGTCCTTTTTTTTAATCGTCAATTTCTCCCTCTTGCACTTCAAAAGAGGAGTCTCAAGGCGCGCACATGGTTTAAAGGACCATCCCAAGTTCCTCGTATAGACGAGGCGCAGGCGATTGGCGTATTAGCAGTACGTACGAAGACACAAGTTTGTATCATACCACCCCTCCCAATGTACGCAGTAGTAGCAGTTGCTGTACATAACCAACAGTCCTTTTCTTAATCGTCAATTTCTCCCTCTTGCAAATCAAAAGAGGAGTCTCAAGACGCGCACATGGTTTGAAGACCATCCCAAGTTCCTATATACGAGGTGCAGGCGATTGGCATTTTAGCCGTACGAAGACCCCAGTTTGTATCCTACCATCCCCCCAATTTACGCAGTAGTGTCAGTTGCTGTACATACCCAACAGTCCTATTGTTTTTAATCTTCAATTTCTCCCTCTTGCACTTCAAAAGAGGAGTCTCAAGGCGCGCACATGGTTTGAAGACCATCCCAAGTTCCTATATACGAGGTGCAGGCGATTGGCATTTTAGCCGTGCGAAGACCCCGGTTTGTATCATACCACCCCCCCAATTTACGCAGTAGTAGCAGTTGCTGTACATAACCAACAGCCCTTTTTTTAATCGTTAATTTCCCCCTCTTGCACTTCAAAAGAGGAGTCTCAAGGCGCGCGCACACATGGTTCGAAGACCACCCCAAGTTCCTACATACGAGGTGCAGGCGATTGGCATTTTTGCGGTACCTCAACAGCAGCAGCAGCAGCAGCAAACTAACGACAACCCCTTCGCGACTTCAGGAAGGACACATGTAAAAAAAAGGCGACGATTTTTTTTATGTCAGCATCAGCCATACGAAGCAGAAGCCTCCCACAGGCTGTTGGGCGGTGTTTTGTAAGCCGGCGTTGGTAAATCTGCCCGTTCAGGCGAACATTCTCAGTACATAGACGTGGCCGAATAAAACGATGCTATGTTCTGACGAGGAAGACGCGGACTATGTGCAGGTTGCACCTGCAAAAGTTTTTGTGCAGGATGCCGGTTTTGATGGGTGAGGCTGGCCTTTTGGGCCGCATGATTTTTTTTGGAAAAACGCCATCAAAAACACGCGGCGGAGCCGCGTGGCTGCCCCTGCCGACCTCGTGCTCCCCTAGGGGTTGGGGCTAAGGGTTAGGGTTGGGGGTGTGTCTGGGGTTGGCTTGGTCTGGGTCGACGGGCAAGGATGAAATTGGCCACACACAGCCTGCACAAAAAGTTTTGCAGGTGCAACCTGCACATAACGGCACCCCGACGAGGAAGGGTTTCGCCACGAAGTTGGAAGGCGTTATTCGTTCCCGAAGGTAAAGCTTATTATTTTAGGTTTTGGTTAATGGTGGCCACCACCCCGAACCGGAACTCTAACTCTTAACCCTGACCCTAGGCAGAGAAGAGTCATGCATGCTTGGTTGGTGTGCCACCTGGTTGTTGTAATTGGAAAGGCTCTGTTTGCTGTTCGGACGCATGTAAGGAAGCTCGCCTGATAGCAGTAGATCTGTCTACGCGAACACGGTATTTGTATGTATCATAGGTGAGGGGGTGTGTCAGACGTGTAATAGGAGGCGATGAACCAATGCACCACATGGGGGCGCAGCGCAGCGCAGCGCAGCACCATGCTGATTAGCTTGCACAACATTTTTAGAATATATATGATGCCTCGCACAGAGCAATTCGATGCGAGTCGACGAGGGAAGAAAGGGCCGAAGTCTTACTCGCGATAAAACTGCACGGCGCGAACCGTACGTGGTGGGGAGGAGGGAGAAGAGAGCTTACTATGTGATCCCGGATCTGAGTTGCGACTACAGTCGGAAGGAGAGAGAAAAGGAGGGCGGAGATAACAAATAGGAAAAAAAGATGAAAAGTGGTGGAACCAATTTAAAAACAACGCTTGATAACCCCAAAAATGTGGTATTATCTCTAATATAGTCTCATATTTTATTACTGAACAATAATACCCCCTGCGTACTACAGTAATTCTAAGTAGTTGTTTTCTCGTACCTAGCCGATTTATGAGTACCTGGTTTCTACTAAGGCCTTCAACCGGATGATCTTAGAATAAACGGGTGCGTACACCACTGCTGTACCTGGTATATACATACTTCGTGCTGTTGTTGCACGCTTTTCCTGTATACGTAAACGGTAGATAAAAAAATCACGCTACCTTTTTTGGTCGCTCATTAGGTCTCCTATACAGCAGTACAGCAGTATGGGCCCGCCAAAAATAAGTACCTCGTAAATATATCCGAGCAAGCCAGATAACAGTGTTATGACAGTCGTATCATAGCAGTGAATCCACAGCTTCTGCCAACCCGACTCGGCGAATCTCTGCGATATCTGTTCAGGCAGCATCAGCACAGAGCAAGCCACTACTGCTGTATGTAGCATAGGAAGGGCTGGGTGGCGTCCCCCCAGGGCTCGGTCCATCGTTGCACAGGATAGCAGAGCAAACCCTAGGCGTGGCGGCAGCAACACATTACTTTGCGTGCGGAAAGTGATTTGCAGAGTTCAGCGCCTCTTTGCATCTGTCTGGCGCGTTTTGTTCGCGTGTCTCGACGTCTGTTTTCTATCGATAACAGGACTATTAATACCAGGTATGTATGTATGTATGTTTGTATGCCCGGGGAAAGACAGTTATACAAGCAGTATTATTAGTAGGAATGGTCCCTCACACAAAGTACTCGTATTAATAGTGCCGGTGTGCACCAGCCACCAACAATACCGGCACTATATGGCGTCAACCAGCACTAATATACTCCGCACACTGCCGCACTGGTTACTCCCGTCTGTGCCAAGCGATTTCACAGGCACTCTAGCGGACAGCCGGCACTACTCAACCGGCACTAAACAGGGACCACTACTGGTGTAGCTGGTCGATTTCACAGGCACTATAGCGGGCAGCCGGCACTAAAGAAGGACCAATACTGCTGAAGTTGGTCGATTTTGCAGGCACTACAGCGGGCAGCCGGCACTAAAGGGGGCCCACTACTGCTGAAGTTGGTCGATTTCACAGGAACTATAGGGGGCATCCAGCACTAAAGGGGGACCACTACTGCGTAGTTGGTCGATTTCACAGGAACTATAGCGGGCAGCCGGCACTAGAGAGGGACCACTACTGCCGAAGTTGGTTTGCTTTATCCTTTTAGTACTACACCGTTCAGAAATCTCAATATGGCACTAATTCCAAATGTTTTCTCCACACAATGAGTGCTAAACTATTACCACCGCAGTCCCGTTTTGAAGACAAAACTACTACAGCAGTACTTACGTACGACGAGGCCTATTAATAGTAAATAGTACCTACGGTACGCAGAAAAACCTACATATATACGTACCAATTTTCACTATTAACCCATTCAGAACTGAACAACATTATCCCCCTCTAATTCCAAGTAGTTTGTCCCCAAAAACTGGGGACCAGTTCTTAAGGGGTTAATAACAATGTTTGGTCCTACGTTATTTACTATGGTCCTCCGTAAAATACCGGTATATCACAATATTAACTCTTTTAGGACTGCAGTCCCGTTTTGGGGACAATCCACTCTAATTCTAAGTAATTTGTCCCCAAAACGGGACTCCAGTCCTATAAGGGTTAAGAACCGGTCCCACGAATTTGGAGACAAACTACTTGGATTTAGTGTGGGATCTATTTTTTTCCAATTCTGAATGGGTTAAGGCTGCTCAAGGCTAGGCTAGTGCTACAAAAAGGTTCGAAGGCTTGCTCATATTATGTAAGTACAAAGTACTCTCTGTTGGCTAGCTCATTACTGCTGTGCGTACTATGAATACGTAAATATTCGCACTCCAGCGCGCTCATCCTTTTTGGAAGGTCGGTGAGAATCCGAGTGCGTCTAAAAAGTTTGGGTGGCTGTACCCCTCTACCCCTCTCCCATAGCCTACGTACCCCCGGCTCCCAAAATACAGACAGCACTTGCTTGCATAATATATACCCCGAGCTGGCGAGCTGGGCAATGTCGATGCGTGAGAGAGCGAGAGAGGGCACAACCTTTTTTTTTCTTCATGTTTGCCACTGCCGATGTGCGTACCGGTACTACTTCGTCGTACGAAGTACGAAGCTCCACTGACGTTTGAACGAAAAGCTCGTGCTGCGTGGCGAGAATTTGTCTAGCTGCAAGCTTCACTATTACTACTATGATATGATACAGCAGTACGTACGATAAATATTATATATCGTACGAATGGATACCAGAAACGAGGAGAGAGGTCAGCTCTCGACTTGGTGGATTGGAAAAGTTCTGAGAAATTTCTTGAGAAGAAAATGTACGTATATACGAACAACAGCTCTACTTTGGAAAGCCAGAACTTGGCGGGCGGGGGGGGGGCGGGGGTGGCGGCAATCGAAGGTCGAGGTATCTACGGATGTTGCTGCTATGAGGGAGGTGGAAGGAAGCAGGAATTGCTCTGTGCTACACGGAAGTATGCACAGTACAGCAGTACATGGATTAACGTCTGTTAAATACATAAGCACGTCACGCAGAAGGACAGCCACAGGGGGGAGGGGTATGCAACTTTGTCCCGTTACGTGTTATACCTGCTGGTCGTACACCAAGAGGAGTACTCTGCTCCCTGGTTTCTATTTTTCTAAAAGCGGCGTCCGCCCGTTCTAAACTACAGTAGATACTTTATATGCTACGGGTTATGGCTGGGGTTGGGGTTGAGGTTACGGCTAGGGTTGAAAAGCTAAAAATGTTGGAAAACCCTGTGAGATGTCAAGGAAGGCAAAACGTGCGCTGTCACGGGTGTAGGGCCGAGTGTTCCAGACCAGTTATTATATTCGCCCTTCCTTTCTCTCTATTTCCTAGTCGTAGCTCTGATCCGTCCCCCTCCTCCCCCACCATGTACGGTTCGTGCCTTGCAATTTTATAGCAAGAAAACTTCAGCCCTTTCTTCCCTCGTCGACTCGCATCGAATTGCGCCTACCCACGCTACTACTCGTAGGCGCTCTCAGCAGTTGATTCTGCCTATTTATTTATTTTTGCAAATCAATTCAAAAGTCCGACCCACGTGAGATTTGAACCCCGGAAACCAACTCTTCGGAGGAGGGATTCGAGGGCACCACCACGTACACCAACGGGGCGATCGACTAACAACTGTTAATAGTGGTTTTGGTATCAGTCAAGGCATGTCAGGGCAAAGCTGCTGTCTGTCAAAGGTCAAAGGGGGGTGGAAGCGCTCACGGGTGAAAGTGCTGCCTCCCAACATCTTCGCTTGCATGTCGCTAAAATTGCACGGACGAGGTTCAACGCTGATGGTTTGCTGCTCGTAGGCTCGTAAGTTCGAACAACGAAAAATTGGAAAATTGAAAAAGTGGGAAAACCCGGGGACCGGGTATAGAGTCCTTGGACGTTTTTGATGTAGATAGCGGGACAAGTTTTCTGTTTTCTACAAACAGTACATATGTGATGCTTTGCACTGTATAATGGCTACAGGTGTCAAAGAGATAGGTCCATGTACGATAGCGCCAAGGCTCAATTTCTTATTGTTGCTGCTACCATTGAGCACAGGCTACTACTGTCATACTTCGTGTGAATATTGGCTATTGCATGGTATGAACATAAATGTAACATTCGGGATTTTGTAGGACACCCGGCCCTTACGAGTACATCGTTTCTTCTCACGAGCGAGTGCGAGTTTCTAAAGTTGACGTGAAAAACAGAATAGCGACCCCTTTCGAGATGGCTGAAGCCCTTTTTCACATCTCATCTTTGCACTCACCAAAGTTGATTTGTACGCGGCGTGACCTCTAAAGAGCGTCCCATGGAGTACAACGTCAACCAAACCAACACAGACAACAAAAACAGCAGTACATACAGCACCAGCGCTGAGCAACACCAAGAGAGCCCAGCTGTACGCCGTTGCACAAGAAGGCTATTAATAGGGGTGACCGCTGCTGCTGCTACTGCCGCTGTGCTGCTGCTGCTGCTGCTGCTGCTGCTCCACAAAGTTTTTTTAATGGGACTCAATCGCAAGGAAAGTACCTAACGCTAAAATGGAATAACACCGCGCAGCTAGCAAAGCCGAATATCGACCGGTCGGGAGAATTCACAGCTGACGTGTTTCTGAATTTATTCTAAAATGGGACCCGTTTCGAGCTGGCCGAAACCGATTTCCTAGGGCTGGGCACTGGCACAGTATGTACTGGCAGTAGTAATCTACTGATCGAACCGGCCAGTATATTCGCCAGTAGGTTTTACGCTACGCACGCTCAAGAAACACGACATGATATAGTACGCAAACCCACCAAATGCGTTTCGGGAGGAGAGAAGAGAGGCGAGAGACAGTATACTGCTGCAGCCCAGTATACTGATTGGTTTTGACGACAGTATAATCGCTACTGACTGAGTCAGCCAGTGCCCAGCCTTACGATTTCCTGACCTTCACCCAATCAACACAGATCCTAAACTGAAAGAAAGCGCGAGAGCGTAAGTTACCAACATTCGAGCAAAATCGGCGACCAGTGCGAATACAGTAGTACAGCACACCTACTGCAATAAGAAACGGGAAATCTGGTCCAGGCTGGGTTTCTTATTCGAGAGAGGGTGCTTTCTACACTATATTGAAGATAACGACTCCCAAGTTTCTTATTCCTCTTTAAATCTCGGCTTGGCTTTCTTATTAGCCTGCTTTTTGTTAGGTGTCCTTTACTGTAATGCCGAGCCCTCTGCACGATAGGTGTAAGGAAGGCAAGTACATACAGGGGGGGGGGGGAAGGCAAGACACCAGGCACCTGGTGGATGACCACGGCTTGTCCAGAAGGCTGGGAAGTAAAAACGATGGCGAACAAAAAAAGGAGCAAAAAAAGCAGAAGCAGAGAACAAACAGCAGCACAGCAGGACCAGCGCTGAACAAGAGGGCCCAGTTGCACCTGGACGGTAATTAGTAGGGGTAACCGCTGCCGCTGCTTCTGCTGTTTTATTGGTTGTGGGGCTCCTTTCGAGTTTTCCTACGACCAACGCGACGTCCACCGAACCAACACGCACATAGATAGCAAACCCCCACAGACAAGGGGACAACAAACAGCAGTACGGCACCAGCACCAGCGTTGAACACCAAGAGGGCTCAGCTGCTGCATCACACGCAGTTGCGAAGGAAAGCTAGAGGTCACCGCTGTTGCTGCTGCTGTGCTGCTGCTGCTGCTGATGTACTGCTGCTGATGTGCTCCTGCTTTTGCTACGACTGCTGTTGTTGCTGCTGCGTTTGCTGCTGCTCATTCGCTCGTAATGATATTTCAATGATATTAATTGAGAAAACGAGCCTCACCATCATAGGAGTGGGCGCCCTCGGTAGACTATTGTCGTATACGTTTAGTGCTGTCCGCTGTTGGCGGTATGAAAGCTACCTCTCTCCTCTCTCTGCCTGGTGTGGTGGCGTGAAAGCCCATGCTCGGTCCTCAGAGAGCGTACTCGTACGAAGCGGAGACGTTTCCGCATGTTGCCAAGAAACGAGTTGCTCTTGATGACTTTACCGTGGTGGGACTATACAAACAAAAGTTGGTGGAGCTAAAACGTTGCCGCAAATGTTAGAAAGGCCACTCTCCCCAACAAGGACAAGTGCAACCGTCTTTGCAATCATGGGCCAAGAGCGTTGTCGGTCCCTGCCGCTTGCGATGCCGATGCCACAAGGCCCTCGAGGTCCTAAGCAAGGTCCCCAAGCAGGCAGGCCCTTATTCAGTTTTACTCGTATGATACCGGTATACGAATAGCAGCTCGGTCACTGCCAGTAAGTGCAAGGAAATATTCACCTGAAGCACTTGCTGCTGTTGCGGTGCGGCAACCGGAGCCAACCCAAACCCTCCACCAAAAGCTGGAGTAGCTGCTGGTGCTGCAGGAGCTGCCGCAGGGGCCAAGCCGAACCCGCCGAAACCTGTGGCGGGCGCAGCAGGCGCAGGGGCAGCCGCAGCTCCAAACGTAGAGGTAGCACCGCCGAACGAAAAACCCGTTGATGGTGCGGGGGCAGCCGCGGCCGGAGCGGCCCCAAATATGCTGGGGGCTGGGGCAGCCGGCGCCGCTGCAGGAGCTCCAAAAGAGAACGCCATGATACCTTAGCTGTGCAGCTCAAGCACTTGGCCAGCGAGAAGTAGGTGCAGCCGCAGCAGAAGTCCCAAACGAGGTTGTTTGCGTTTTGGAAAATTGAAAATAGTTCTGTATCACTTGGAAGGCTTTATATGTAGGGACTTTTTCACTTCTGTTTTCGTTCGGGGATATTCGGATCTTGCCTTGCAGCAAGTCGAAGCGTCGAAGTTACCCCTCTTCTACGTCGACGTCTACGCTGGCAACAACCATATATCTGAGGTTCTACGTACGAAACAAACGTCTTGTAATTTCTTGCCGCTCCTCTTCTCCCAACAACGCAGCCCCAGCGCGAATTACTCGGATTCGGGCAGAAGAGGGTTATTTTTTGTCGACACTCTTTTTCTGTTGCTCGCATGAGCCCGCGACCCTTCCGAAAGCCTTGGCATCACTCGTAGGAACCTCTCCGCTCGCCGCCCTGCTGCTCCCGCTTCCCGGCATCATCGAGAGCGGGCCTTGCGTCACAACGAACGGGCATATTTTTGTCTCCGCACTCGGACACCGTAGACGCTCGCGGCGAAACGCGAAGCACACGACAAGACAGAGAGACATGCGTTGAAAAGGTTCATCACACAAACAACCATCTGCGCCGAATTGTTTTACGAGCCATCAGCCAGCCCAGCCCGGCCCACGGGCACCACAAGCGGCAGCCAACGCCTTGGACAGGAGGTGCCAAAGGAGAATTCAGCAAGGCAGAGAGGTGCGCGCCATCGTGTAGGCTTGAAAGCCTCTCAGCAGTCGGCAGTGTTGCGTTGCGTTGCAGCAGCAGCAGAGTTTGTAGCTTCCCCGCCGATCGTACCTTTTGTACAACCCACCGACTGGCCGACCTGCCACATTTTTTTGCCTTCGAAATACACTGGGAAAGTGTTCCCCGAGTATATTTTCAAGATAAAAAAGCAAGCCGATTTTTTCTTTTTTCGGTTTTGGGATCTTCTCCCAAAATAAATCCCCAGCAAGTGGTTGAATTTCGATTTTTGTACTGGATTCAAAGGAGTGAAAAAGAACATGACCTGGAGCGGAAGAGTGGAAGACACGGGGAGCTTGGGAGACCGTTCATTTTTCCTGATGTTTTTTCTGTATTGTTTTGTATTTTTAAGGCTCCAAAAACCCGAAAGATCCTGTAAATAATTGAACCCATGTGTAGGGTTGGTTTGTGATTGATTCTTTGCCCGGCCAACAGACAGGAAGATGGCCAGGTGGCGCCCCACCAGCAAAGCAATGTAGCCCCGATTGCCCCCCCCCCCCCCGTGCGCCGGCGGCGGTATCGGCCGGAGACAGGTGTCCCCGGCCCTCCCTCTCCGTCCCTCTCCTCGGCAACAAGAGGAACATTCATTTGCTTCTATTATCACAAACAAGCGCGCTGCGACCACCACCACACTCTCTCCCACCACCACCGCTGCCGATAATTTTACGAGCGCAGACATGATGAGATGAAATCATCGAAAATAACTGTGTCGGTGCATACGATTTGGAACCGGGTTTTTGGGGACCCCTCCAACTTTTCGAGCTAGCTTATTTTTTTTTTTCAAATTAAAATTAGTATACTCGCTATTAAATAGTACGATAGAGGGGACCAGCAGACAGCAGACAGCAGCAGGTAGGTTCAGAGCTTTTCCCGGGTGCGCTCACAGCAGCAGGAGAAGGAGCCTCTTCAGTCCTGCCCTGGCTGTGGTCTTCCGACTTGTGAGAGAGCGCGAACATTATTTCAGCACTATTTTTCAACTCAATTTGTTGCTGCCCCCGGGGTGATCCCCCCTCCCCCCCCCCCTGGCGTGATCCCTGAACCAGGGAGAGCGCGGGGTTGGCATAGCCGGCACCCCCGAGCTATATTAGACGGAGGCCGGTGGTGGGTGTGGTCGTGGTTGCAAGCTCTCGTGCTTGTCTGATCGGGAATGCTATCAGGAGCGGAGGGACGGAGCGCGCGCGAGACTGGAGGGCCGAACGCTACTGCTGTTTGTTTGTGGATAGGCCCCATTATATCTTGAGGTGAGAAAGGGTATATACAGGTATACGGAGTGTTGTTATAGGGTTGGCACGTTGTATACCTGGTAGGTGCGTTATACCCCATAATTGACGTGTGTACGGGTGTACGGCAGTTATTTTTTGGCGTACTTGTACATACACAACGAATGAGTTTATGTAGGCTATGATATAGGTATGATACAAGCAGTAAATAGTACGAGTACGGGTATATTATACTGCGGTTACATTTTCATACCACTTTGGTCGATAATATAATGCACGTTTCAATATTAACACGAAAATTCAAAAGGGACCATATTCCCAGCCAGCGTGGTGTGTACAAGTGAGACTTCGTAGAGTAGTCAAGCGTTTCCGCCCAAGTTTGGTAACGGAAAAGAGACGAGGGGGGGGGGAGTAGGGGCAAGCAAAAAGCAGAGGGGAGCCTCGTGGAGATACTTACATTCGATACGCCACGTTGTTCAGCGCAGCAGCATCATAGATATACGTAAGAGTGGACACGTTTAGCATGCACATTTTACATTTTACGAGTTATTGGGCTTTTTGGCGGGTGTTCGATTGGAAACATAGACTATTTACGTAAGACTCCTCGAATTATTTCGCTGTTGTTGTTGCTACTGCTCCCTCGTTGCGTTGCGATCACCTCTCTGGTTCAGCCGCCCTATAAAAAAGCGGCTGCCTACTCTGCTGCTGTGTTGGTTTTTTACTCGGCGGTTTTGCCCACAAGTTTTCGGTCAGTTATACAACAGCAGCAGTAGTATATACCGGTAGGTGCACGGCGAGTTACAGCGGCGAGATCCGGGGCCGAAACGCCCAAGGGCGGCGCCGCGCCCGCACAAGGGCCACACTACGAGTATTCATATTCCAAGAGAGCAACCTACGCCACGGCGACTGCTACCACCGTACGTATAACACACAGGTGGTGAGATAACACACGGGTGATAAGATAATTAGCACACGGGTGGTAAGATAACACACCCCCTGGGATGAATTTGAAAGCTGTTTTTGCTCAACATCGGGGGAGGGTGTGGGTGTAAACGGCGAGCGGTACGCCTGTGTCTACGTACAGGAATTCGGAGATTATTATCGACGAAATATTTCCAAATTCACCATTTTCGTTGTTGTTTTTGTGCCACGTTGTGGGAGGAAAAAATCGGGTCTGAAATTCGTCCCATACGGGGTATGTTGCCTTAAGTGTTGTACGGTGGTACTACAGTTATAGCCTTCATTTCCGTTTCATAGGTACAGAGATATACTGGTGCTGGTACTGGTACGAAGTACCTGTAGTTTATTTCTAATGGTGTGTGCTGGCTGCCTGATTGTGATGCTTTTTTTTGTGGTTTGTGGTGTAAAAACACGTGTTGGTTGGTTGGCGGGTTGGGGGTTCATTGTTTTCGTTGCTGCTGTTCTCAGTTATCACATCAACTCTTGCCAAAATAGAGGAGTCCGTGTGTGTTCTTCACATTAAACCGTCCTTTCTACCCGTGGTTCAATGGGGTCAACACAAAATGTGTGTTTTTTTTGTATTGAGAGATGATATGTACGATGTGCTTGAGGTATGGTGCATCGTTGTACTGCTTTTTATGTATAATACCTGGTATGTTTCTTTTCTCTCTTCCTGAAGGTTGTTCATCCACTCCTCCACCATATTTTTTAGGAGCCTGTCCTGTGTCCTGTGTGCTGTGTGCCCACGCACGGACGGGGTTAGATTGTTGGCGATGAGTTAATAATGTGAGAAGAGCATGATGCTGAGAGAGTTGAGGGCTTGATTTGAGCTTCGAGCTTTGATGATGGTCAGTCACCTACATGATCACCTTGTGCAGCCCCAAACGCACCGCACCCATGTCACACACATCGTTTGATACGTGTGTATGAGGTACTCTATGATACAACATCACGCATGCCGGTAGGCGAAAGTCTCAAGTTGTCACGTTATCACACCCCCGACTAGTTTACATGCACCGCCACTACTACAGCAGTATGTACAACAGCAATAGTGGCCCCTCTATAGTGCCGGTATGTTGGATTAGTGCCGGTTTCGCGCTGTAATGCCTGTAGCATCGCTTGGCACACTGACGGGATTCACTATTTACAGTCAGTGTGCGGAGTATAATAGTGCCGGTTGCCGCTACGTATAGTGCCGGTTGCCGCTACGTATAGTGCCGGTATTGTTGCCTGGCGCATACCCGCACTGTGGAGAATCAATCACTATTCTCTACGTACTCTGTATATCACTGCTTACTGCACTGCCGCGTAGTACGTATCTGTGTTGTAGTTTTGTGACCACAGAACTGATACCTCTCTAGGATGAAGAATCGGCACGGACACTGGGTGTGCTGGATGTCGACGGATAGAAAGGAAGGTTTAATGTGAAGAACACACACATATATACGAGTGCCACAAATTCAAATATCATATGTAGCTGTCTGCGTTATACTTGTGCGTGTCCGAGTCCCACAACAGAGGTGACAAACAGACACCACACGAGCCGCGAACGGGTGAAGGATGAAGAGGGGTGGGTGGCTTTCGCCTCTCAACAAACATGTCACGAAGAGGGGTTGAACATCGCACGATAGTCGATTTCGATACGATATACCGACAAAAAACAAAAACAACAAAAACTCGTCATTTATTTCGATATTTGATGTACACATCCAAGATAAGATTTCGTTCAGTATTAACATCGTCATAAGAAATCGGCACGAGATACCTGATATCATCCAAGCGTTCGTTCAGTGTTAATATCGTGAGAAATCGACAAGAGATATCATCCCAGCTTAAGCTTTAGTTTAGTCTCACCATGAGAAACCGGCACACGGACATTGCTTGTGTTGGATATCGACGGTCATCATGTCATATAAGTACGAATGAAATAACGGTTTGACCTATAGGACTGGAGTCCCGTTTTGGGGACAAATTACTTAGAATTAGAGTGGTTTGTCCCCATAACGGGACTGCAGTTCTAAAAGGGTTAAAAACTGGTCCCACGACTTTGGGGGCAAACTACTTGGAATTAGTGTCAGACGTTTTTTTCAGTTCTGGAAGAACGAACACACGCCATAAACGCATGGCGATGCCACGGGGGCCGGGGGCCAGGTGATGATGGGCAAAACACGTTCGATATATATATGTACGTATACGTACGATATTTTGATATATCGCAACTTTCGATACGATATTTTCGATATATCGAAACTTTCGATACAGTATCCAACCCTATCTCGTAACAGTCAGGAGACTTCTGTATCAAACTATATATATACGAGTACGCGTAGTATGATACGTGAATCGAGGGAAAACGTGGGCGTCTTAACCCTAACCCTTAACATTAAAACCTAGTAGTTTAGTTAAGAATTCGGGAGTAAATCCCGTTAGGAGTGCACTCCCCATACTGGAACAATTAGGTACAAATGACTTGGAATTAGATTTATGTTTCTATTAATAGACAGCCAGTGCAGTACTTTCAGGGTTGGAGAACTTCAGGCTCGATTTTTGGACGAAGATAAGAATGTGGCCGTTATTATACTGAATTCAGTGTGGGTCACATCCTGCCTTACATTAGGAAATTCACGCCTCGCCCAAAAAGTGGCCCATACTGGCCTGTATTTTTCATTCTGCCAGAGGCAAAGTTGCAAATTTGCTGTCGTCAAGGGTTTTACCTAAAATAACGTTAACGTCATACGTTACGTTAATCATATCTCGTATGTAACACATTGTATTAATAGTGTGGAAGTGAAGGTCAATGAAACTCCTGTTTCCTGCCTCCTGTTCATTTTGTGATATTATGCCTCTCAAGGAGTGATTCTGATTCGAAACTGCTCAATCAAACTGGCCGTACTGGCAATTACTGCTGCAGCAGCATAACACTCCGCACTGACTACGCGCGTATGGTACGATGGGATATGATACGTGCCATTTTGTCGAGACGAGTCGTACATTGGATTATCGTCGTGCAACTTTAACTTTTAACTTTTTGACTTTCCGTCCTTGCGTATCATACGCGCGTCATTTGTTTGTGTTGCCGCAGCCAAGCAACATAAAGACAGCAGTTCGTAATACGTACATATAGCTTCGGAGTTCGGAGTGTAATATGATTGGCAGCCTTAGCTGCTGCACTGGTTGAGTCTGAGCGCCCTTTATTAATCATGATTGTGTTGTGCGTTGTGCGTAGGCCAGACTGGAGTCCTGTTTTGGGGACAAATTACTTAGAATTAGAGTGGTTTGTCCCCAAAACGGGACTGCAGTTCTAAAAGGGTTAAGAACTGGTCCCACGAATTTGGGGACAAACGACTTGGAATTAGTGTAGGACATTTTTTTCAGTTCTGAATGGGTCAAGGCATGCCTGAAAAAATTCCTGAACTACTCTTTGGCTAGTCTGTAGTTTTGCGTGATCGTGTGTGCCGTGTGCCGCCAACCCTGGTTATCCGTAACTACAGCATAGGCTCATGAAGCAAGAAGTATCCTACTATTAATAGTTACATGCCACTCTGAACCGGAGCATAAGGACCTTTGGTATATTAACATCCAATTGAAATGGTCCTTATATTTCGGACCAGAGTGGTATACGATATGTGGTAGAGGGGACCATAGTAATCAGGACCCATGACTTTAACTAAAACCTACATACTCCAGTATTTTTACCCAAGCATTGTTGGTCCTGATTACTACGTAGTAGAGGGGACCATAGTAATCAGGACCCATCACAGACACACAAAACCTATATATTCCAGTTTTTTACCCAAGCACAGTACTGTAGTTGGTCCTGATTACTACGTGCCCCCGTGATATAATATTTAATAGTAAGGACGTAAGGCTCACGCTTGGGAGGGAGGACGCTAAGAAACTTGGATTAAGAACTCGTGCTAAGTGGCGAGCGTGTAGGCTACATCGTATTGCGGGGGGGACATAGTAATCAGGACCTAATATACTTAGTAAAAATACTGGAATATATAGGTTTTTGTGTTCACCATAGGTCCTATTTACTATAGGTCCCCCCGTAACAGCCTATTCTCGAGTTTTTTAGTAGGCTAAATCCTAGCCTATTCTCGATTTTTTGTCAAGGATGGTGTGACATTAAGGTTCTTTTTTGTTCACATTACGTTGGCATGTTTCGTGTTTGGTGGCCCATATTATTGTTTGCAGGCTCGTACAATACCTTGGACCACTACGATTAAATACAAGAATTTTCCTGGTTAAATTCCAAGCCGTATGTTTCTCCCAAAACCATGTTCAAAACACGGTTGCAAGTTACAAGTTCCTATGACCAAATTACTACTTCCGTTTGTTGTGGAAGACCTTGATTAAATATCAAGCCGTTTGTCTCCCAAAACCAACTTTGAAAACACGGGTTGTAAGTTACAAGTTATGACCAAATTACTACCGTTCGTTGTGGAACACTCAAGATAACAAGATAACCCCCCCCCTGTGGACTGGCTGTGAGATGAGTTTCAGAGTCTATTTCCATTGCATTGTGTGCTCTGCTTACGTGCTGCATTGCAACGTTATATATACATACATACGATATATATCTGTGTCATGATTGTGTGACCACAGACCCGGTCGCCCCGGTGGTCTAACAGGTAACCACGAAGTCTGTTAAGTTTAAGGTCGAGGGTTCGAATCTCCGTATGGAGATTTTTATTCTCAAACGACACCAAAACTGCTGTCGAGAGCGTCTATTATAGCGTGGGTAGGCGCAATTCGACGAGATTCGAAGAGGAAAGAAAGTGCTGAAATCTTCTCGTGATAAAAATGCGAGGCAAGTACCGTACGTAGTGGGGGAGGAGGGAGGGGAGCCTACTTAGTGACCCCGGATCTGAGTTACGACTAAACAGGGGGAGAGAAAAGAAGAGCGAAAATAGTTTTTGTAAAAGAATAAATGAGAAGCTTGTATCTCCCTAGGATGAAGAATCGGCACGGACACTGGGTGTGTGTGTTCTTCACATTAAACCTTCCTTTCTACCCGTCGATATCCAGCACACCCAGTGTCCGTGCCGATTCTTCATCCTAGAGAGGTACCAGTTCTGTGGTCACAAAACTACGACACAAGATATACTACGCTGCAGCAGTGCAGTAAGCAGAGCAGACAATGCAATGCCATGTACGACAGTCAAGACCGCTGGATGTCGACGGGTATATATACCTGTTGAAATAACGGTTTAATGTGAAGAACACACACAAAAAGAAGGGTCGCACGGCACACACGACGAAAACACGAGGTCATGATATGTACCCAGAGCAGCACCTTTTTTTTCTTCTTCGAAATACACACTCATGTTTTCGAGAGAGCCCACAGGCAGGTAAACTACGTACAGCGGTAGTAAATAAAAACCAAGTAAAATTAAAGTTAGGAAAAAAAACGTTTTTTTCTCGATTCGCACAGAATCGTAACGCTCCCGTTCATTTTTCAGTTTCGCCTTTTTAGGAGTGTGGCGTCTGGAACTCCCATCCGCGTGCTCCTCTGATGTATCATACCAGATACCAGGTGGCATATGTTGTTGTAGTGTTGTAGACGCATCTCAACCGTTCGGATGGATTTCCGGAACCACTACTTTATACCAGGTATGTACGCACGTACTTGATTTCCGAACCTATTTTCTCCCAACACAAAACAGGGGTCATAAGCTAAACATATACAGAGTACAGGACACCCTATTAAGAAACAGGAAAGCTGGTCCAGGCTAGATTTCTTATCAGAGAGAGGATGCTTTCTACCCTCTAATATCAAGATAACGACTCTTGCATTTCTTATTTTTCTCTAAATCTCGGCCTGGCTTTCTTATCAGCCTGTTTCTTGTTGGGTTTCCCCGTACTGCCTGCATACGTACGTACACACAGCCTTTTTGTAGACTCGAGCTTGTTGGAAAAAATCACGGACCCGCTATGATAACAAGAAACGCCTACTTGTAATCTGAGCAATCCTTGGAATCTTATTGTGACACACCATCCTTGAAAAACCTTGAGCGTACACCATTATATAGGATTTGGTGTAGCGCTCTCCGCGAATCACATTTTCTTGATCGAATTTTCTTGGCACCTCTGAAAAAAAGTTAGCCTTACTATTAATAGGTTCTTATTAGCCTCAGTAGGTTATTCCTTATTCGCGGGCCTATACTACTCTGTTTTTTTTTTTTTTTTTTTTTTTTTTTTTTTTTTTTTTTTTTTTCCCATCCCATTTATCATCTTCGCCCTTCCTTTCTCTCTCCTTCCTAGTCGTAACTCAGATCCGGGGTCACAAAGTAGGCTCTTCTCTCTCCTCCCCCGCTACGGTTCTTGCCTTGCTTTTTATCGCGATAAGATTTCAGCAATTTCTTCCCTCGTCAACTTGCGTCGGATTCCGCCTACCCACGCCACGAAGGCGCTCTCAGCAATTGGTTCCTTTTTATTTTTTCAAAGAAAGACAAAAATCTCTCACCACGGTGGGATTCGATCTTGGGTACCAATGGTAGTAGTCTTTGAAGCTGACCACTTCTCTACCGGGGCGACCGGCTTGTATTACACATGCCTGAATTATTAGGGCCGGGCACTGGGACAGTATGAGTGATCCGCCAGTATATTCACCAGTAGTTTTTTTCTTACGTTCGTCCAAGAACACGCCATTTTGTCCTCTACGGAAACCCGCAAAATGCATTTCGGAAGGAGAGAGGGTAGAGGAGAGATATAGAGACAGCATACCATACTGCTGCAACAGAGTATACTGATTGGTTTTGACAGCAGTATAATCGCTACTGGCGGAGTCAACCGGTGCCCAGCCCTATGTATGAATTGTACCAGGTACTAATAATATAATAGTACACCCAGGTAATCAGTTTTTGACGGCTCAGGTCGGCGTGGGGTAAGCGTGACAAGTGGGAGCGGGGTCTCTAAAGCGTCGACCCCGTGAAATCCTCTGACAGGCCTTTGTCTACAAACAAGTACAGTACAGGACACCTGATAAGAAACAGGAAATCTGGTCCAGGCTGGATTTCTTAGTTGAGAGGGGGCTTTCTACCCTAATTTCAAGATAACGACTCCATACTTTCTTGTTTTCCTCTAAATCTCAGCCTGGCTTTGTTATTAGTTTTTCGTTTCTTATTAGGTATCCTGTACTGTACCTGGTAGAGCAGTGGCGGTCCCTCTATAGTGCCGGTATGCGCCAGCCAACAATACCGGCACTACGCAGCACATTGCCTACACTGGTCAATCCCATCCGTTTCAAGCGATTCCGAAAGCACTTTTGTAGCGGGTAAACGGCACTATGCAGGGACCACGGCACTATAGAGGGACCACTACTGGAGTCTACAAATTTCAAATTGATTCCTGTCGCCTGCTCCCAGAGACGACGAAAGAAAGAACTCAAGTATCCTCGGGGGAAAAAATGCAAGGCGCGAACCGTAGTTGGGACGGGGGGGGGGGGGTAAGCAAGAGCCTGCTACGTATATATGTGACCCCGGATCTGAGCGACGGCTATCAATAGGAGGGAGAGAGAAAAGAAGGGCGAAGATAATAAATGGGATGGAAAAACGAAAGAAAAAGGGGGGGGGAGGGGTGTTGTTGTCGGTTGTGTGTTCTGTTGTATTATAATCCCCGTTTATGCATTAATATTCAATAAAAACGGTGCTTATATTTAGGGACAGAGTGATAGACGGTAGTGGTCCCTCTATAGTCCCGGTATGCGCCAGCCAACAGTACCGGCACTATCGCCGCAACCGACACTACGCAGCACATTGCCGCACTGGTTATAAAGCAAGCAGGGTACAATTCGACGCGAGTCGACGAGGGAGACAGAAACATCCTTGACCCTTCTCGCGATAAAACATGCCAAAGGGGTGTACATGCCGGTCGCCCCGGTAGACTACAGTAGTGGTCAGCTCCAAAGACTACTGGCATTGGTACCCAAGTTCGAATCCCACCGTGGTGAGATTTTTACTTTATTTGAAAAAATAAAAAGGAACCAATTGCTGAGAGTGCCTTGGTGGCGTGGGTAGGCGGAATCCGACGCAAGTCGACGAGGGAAGAAAGGGCTGAAATCTTCTCGCGATAAAAATGCAAGGCAAGTACCGTAGTGGGGAGGGGGGGGAGAAGAACCTACTTCGTGACCCCGGATCTGAGTTACGACTAAAGGGGGAGAGAGAAAAAGAAGGGCGAAGATAATAAATGAGATGGACAACAAAACGAAAAACAAAAAAAAAACATACCGTAGTGCGGACGGCGGGAAAAGAGCCTACTACGTACATATGTGACCCCGGATCTGAGTTTCGAGTTTTAATACATATAGCAGGAGGGAGAGAGAAAAGAAAAGGCGAAGATAAGAAATGGGAAGGGGGGAACAAAAAAGCTAAAACTTGAAGGTAGGCACTATCGCGGGCAGACGGCACTAAAGGGATTTCGCTTAGAGGGACCACTACTACTCTGT
Organism: Saccharina japonica; assembly: GCA_008828725.1. NCBI lineage: Eukaryota > Phaeophyceae > Laminariales > Laminariaceae > Saccharina > Saccharina japonica. The sequence goes on along the minus strand of MEHQ01003574.1, from coordinate 924,438 downwards.
ACGTACGACGTATATACTGCTTTTTCGCTCTGCCGCAGCCGTTCTGCCGTTCTCTCGCCAGACTGAAAATAATCAAAATATCAAATCCTTGGTATTTATATTAAGCATATGATATGAAAGTATCACCTGGCATAGTTATTAATAGTGTGGAACGGCGTGTAAGCATAACATCACAACATCACAACGTTCAGGCGCGGGCGGACCGCCGGTTCGAAGTAAACCGAAAAAAAACAACCCCAAACTGCTCCGGGTATCATATCGATACACGATAGTTTCGGTTTTCGATACTCGTACGCGATACTTGTATATCGACACTCGTAAAAACACCATAATAACCAGGAAAGTACTTCTGGAGAGGGAGGTGTAATGTATATCGATCATATTTCATATTACCAGTAAGAAAAATATGAATAGTAATATAGTAATAGTATTCGACCGGAGTGTTTTTTAGCGGCTGCCGCTCGCCGATCGAAATAGTACGGCAACTGAAAAAAAAAAACGGATTCGTTTTTTATTTGCTCTAGTAATTTTTGCCCGAAGGGGCCGCCCCAAGACAAAAACATTCAGGGTCAAATCGGCATGTACCGCCTTTATAAACTATAAAACTATATGTTGCTCACTACAGATATAAGAGTAATGTGTAGCTAAGAACGCTTTTTTTGGCTTGCGACGGAGTGCTCTTAAATCGGGGTACCCACTACTCTGTGTAGTGGCAAATATGTCAGGAGACGGTAGTCTGGGCGTCGTCAGTCGCACCTCTATTATGGGGGACCATAGTAAACACTAGTAAATAGGACCTACGGTAAAGACAAAAACCTTTATACTAACTCAAGCAGTCTCGCTTCTTCTGGTGGCCTGCCGTGGGACAATCTCCCCCGCGTTACTCCCGCAGGAAGAAAAACAACAACAGCGCTAGCTACTAGCCTGCCAGCCTACGGTAGTGCCTTGTGCTCGTGCAGTCTGCTTCTCAGCTCCAACGTGTACTCGTTTCGCTGCACCGTTCAAACTGGTCTTCGGCACTTTCTACGTCGTAGGGGGCGGGGGGGGGGGGCTAGACCACGCTACTGAGAAGTTAATACAACAGCCATTCTCTCTCTACGAAAAAATACAATATTGTATCGTACCTTGTATAATCTATCACATTTTCCTATTTCGTCTCCCCGAATTCAGAAAATAAATAATTATCCCCGCACCAATATAACACTATACGGCTTGTTGTGTTGTTCGCTGTTTATATAATTATTCATGCCTTCCAGCACTTTTTTGCCTTTTGAGGCAAATACTTGATGCTACTGCTACAATTTCTGAAAGCAAGGAAAAAAAAACCCCAAGGTGGTTGTTTTCACTACACTTTTTACTAACGAAATTTGGTCCTATTTACTAGTGTTTACTATGGCCCCCCGTAATAGGGGTTCCCCAACACGAAAACTTACGGCTGGGTACGTACTGGCGCAGCAGTATACTGCCAGTGTGTACTATTAATACTACTGGCTGACAGAACCAGTAGTACTGCCAGTGTAGATGATACTATTGCTGTTGTGGTACTACAGAACCAGTAGTACTGCCAGTGTAGATGATACTACTGCTGTTGTGGTACTGGCTGACAGCGCCAGTAATACTGACAGTGTATACTAATACTGGCTGACAGCACCAGTATACTGCCAGTGTAGATGATACTACTGTCTGTAGTACTGGCTGACAGCGGCAGTAATACTGACAGTGAATACTACTACTGGCTGACAGCACCAGTAGATTGAATGTACAAAACATTGAAAAGTGACACATTAAAACCTGAAAGTTATTGTTAGTAAAATGCGTCCCACAAAACGCCATCCCCTACAACGAAAAACCTCAAAATACAAAGATTAGCAGTAGTAGAGGGTTTTGATCGTGAACCTTCCTACGGCAACTATTTAGGCACTCTGATTGGCCAAGGATAAAATATATGCGGCGCAATCAACCTACAAGTAGAGTCTTTCCCAGCCACAGCGCCACAGCATCCCGAGCCGGCTGAATCAACCATATAGAGTCTTTCCAAACTCAGAATTCCCGGCCGGCCGAGTCAACCTAGGGCTTTGCCAAGCACAGCATCCTAGCACTGACCACTGGCATAGGGGCCGTCGAGATGAGTAAACAAGAGAGGTACACTATACACTACGAGTGTTACGGGGGGCCATAGTAAACACTAGTAAATAGAACCTACGGTAAACACAAAAACCTATACCATATATATTACCTACTGTTTCCAACAATATTTGGTTCTACTGCTGTAGTTGCTCATATATAGGTCCCCCGGAATAGAAGAGAGGGGGAGGCGGGGACTTTCCGCGCACGATGGACGGCGTCTTATTTCCCGCTACTGACTGTGCCAACCCGACCCCATATTTGCCCCGGATTGTGATCGGGAGGTGAAGCAACAAGGTCCGAACAAAACGCCTCCGGTGCCCCCCCGCAGCACATTGCCTACACTGGTCAATCCCATCCGTTTCAAGCGATTCCGAAAGCACTTTTGTAGCGGGTAAACGGCACTATGCAGGGACCACGGCACTATAGAGGGACCACTACTGGAGTCTACAAATTTCAAATTGATTCCTGTCGCCTGCTCCCAGAGACGACGAAAGAAAGAACTCAAGTATCCTCGGGGGAAAAAATGCAAGGCGCGAACCGTAGTTGGGACGGGGGGGGGGGGGTAAGCAAGAGCCTGCTACGTATATATGTGACCCCGGATCTGAGCGACGGCTATCAATAGGAGGGAGAGAGAAAAGAAGGGCGAAGATAATAAATGGGATGGAAAAACGAAAGAAAAAGGGGGGGGGAGGGGTGTTGTTGTCGGTTGTGTGTTCTGTTGTATTATAATCCCCGTTTATGCATTAATATTCAATAAAAACGGTGCTTATATTTAGGGACAGAGTGATAGACGGTAGTGGTCCCTCTATAGTCCCGGTATGCGCCAGCCAACAGTACCGGCACTATCGCCGCAACCGACACTACGCAGCACATTGCCGCACTGGTTATAAAGCAAGCAGGGTACAATTCGACGCGAGTCGACGAGGGAGACAGAAACATCCTTGACCCTTCTCGCGATAAAACATGCCAAAGGGGTGTACATGCCGGTCGCCCCGGTAGACTACAGTAGTGGTCAGCTCCAAAGACTACTGGCATTGGTACCCAAGTTCGAATCCCACCGTGGTGAGATTTTTACTTTATTTGAAAAAATAAAAAGGAACCAATTGCTGAGAGTGCCTTGGTGGCGTGGGTAGGCGGAATCCGACGCAAGTCGACGAGGGAAGAAAGGGCTGAAATCTTCTCGCGATAAAAATGCAAGGCAAGTACCGTAGTGGGGAGGGGGGGGAGAAGAACCTACTTCGTGACCCCGGATCTGAGTTACGACTAAAGGGGGAGAGAGAAAAAGAAGGGCGAAGATAATAAATGAGATGGACAACAAAACGAAAAACAAAAAAAAAACATACCGTAGTGCGGACGGCGGGAAAAGAGCCTACTACGTACATATGTGACCCCGGATCTGAGTTTCGAGTTTTAATACATATAGCAGGAGGGAGAGAGAAAAGAAAAGGCGAAGATAAGAAATGGGAAGGGGGGAACAAAAAAGCTAAAACTTGAAGGTAGGCACTATCGCGTGTACCTAGAGTAATGGTCCCTATATAGTGCCGGTATGCGCCAGCCAGCCAACAATACCGGCACTATAGCGGGAACCGGCACTATTATACTCCGCACCTTACCACACTGGTGAATTCTATCTGTGCGAAGTGGTTTCACAGGCAGTATAGCGGGCAGCCGGCACTATTCCAACACACCGGCACTATACGTAGGAGGAAAATACTGGCTGCTGATTAGGGCCCCCCTCACCGGTCGGAGGGGGGTGATGACTCGCGGCGCACCAGTATACTGAAGGAATCCAGTATACTGGCTGCTGAAATTCCAGCAGCAGCAGTTTAGTGTATCGTACTGGCTGCCCCAGCCAGTATATACGTATATACCCAGCCCTGCCAAATCTCGTATATCGAGTCTGGACCGCCGTCAGTTACAGGCCTAAACCGCCTCCTACTGACATATTTTGATGAATTGTTTTTTTTTGTTTGTCTAACTTGATTAGTCTCATGTTGATATATCAATATACCAGGCTGACCGGTTACATAAGCACCATTTCTACAACGAAATTTTATCGAAATGATCCTTATATTTCGGGACAGAGTAGTATACTATAAGTAACTGCTGTCGCACATTTTTTTTTTTTTGTCGTCGTCGTCGTCGTCGTCGTCGGCAAGTCATCGATCGGAAACACATACCAGGTACCAAAAAGTGTCTGAAGGGTTTTTGTTTTTTGTCTTTTTTTTTTTGGCCCCCAAAAGGGAGATAGAAGATGTGTGTTGGTCAGTTCATCATGCTGGCGGGGTTTGTTTAGGTCTTGCTTTGGCCTCCAGGGTCCGGGGTTCGGACCTCTTGGTGTATACAAGAAGTGACACACGAAGAGGAGCTGGCGGACTTGCTGTATGCGCGTGCGTGATGTTCGTTCTTCGCATTGATCTTCTAGGAACTGCAGAAGGTAACATTTGACGACAAAAACAAAAGCGACGATACAGCAACATCGGGCACTAACTACACTGTATGATTGAGGGGATGGTAGATGTTGATGTCCGAGTAAGAGATGGGCACCGGATGACAAAAAAAACCCCGGGTAACCCGGTTTTTGGAAACCCAGCAGGCGTGTTTGCAATTAGTCGGTTTTCAAAATGAAAAGCAGGTTTTTATTATATTCCATTTTTTTGTCTATTTTAGGGCACCCACGACTACTACTAAAACCAGCCTACTACTAAAACGAGCCTGCAGCACGAACAACGTCCACACAAACATGACAGCGTAAAAGTTGGGCAAACAAGGTATCAAAGATATCCAGATACACACTTGAGAGTAGACAACAAGGTGCAAATTGAGGGAAAATCGCAAACTCACCGCTAGTTTCCGATGTTTTAGAGGCTATAATAATACCTGCCAAACAAAAACCGGTTGAACCCGTTTTTTGTATTTGATAAAAACGCCTCCTATCCGGTTTTCGATTTTTCGGATATGCCATCCGGAGCCCACCTCTATGTCCGAACTACAAAGCAAGGAGTGGTACGCATACGTATAAGGCGCGAGCGTACCAACTGCCGCTACGTACGGTGGCTGCGGCGGTGGCGTGCAGTTGAGGCGTGCTACGTACGATAGAGGTGTAAGGTATACCTTTTTTTGGCAGAAAACGTTTTCTGAACGACGGGGCCCCTTAACCCTTATAGGACTGGAGTCCCGTTTTGGGGACAAATTACTTAGAATTAGAGTGGTTTGTCCCCAAAACGGGACTGCAGTCTTAAAAGGGTTAACCCTTATAGGACTGGAGTCCCGTTTTGGGGACAAATCACTTAGAATTAGAGTGGTTTGTCCCCAAAACGGGACTGCAGTCCTAAAAGGGTTAACCCTTATAGGACTGGAGTCCCGTTTTGGGGACAAATCACTTAGAATTAGAGTGGTTTGTCCCCAAAACGGGACTGCAGTCTTAAAAGGGTTAACCCTTATAGGACTGGAGTCCCGTTTTGGGGACAAATCACTTAGAATTAGAGTGGTTTGTCCCCAAAACGGGACTGCAGTCTTAAAAGGGTTAACCCTTATAGGACTGGAGTCCCGTTTTGGGGACAAATCACTTAGAATTAGAGTGGTTTGTCCCCAAAACGGGACTGCAGTTCTAAAAGGGTTATAACCCGAAATTGTCGGAATTCTCTATTACGGGGGACCATAGTAAACACTAGTAAATAGGACCTACGGTAGACACAAAAACCTACCTGGTATAGAATTACCTATTTTTACTACAGTAACAATATTTGGTCCTACCTATTTACTAGTGTTTACTATGGTCCTCCGTAATAGTTTTGTGTGGCATTTTTTTTTTGTTTGTTAGCGTTAGTTAGGCCATGGGACTGGTCTGTTCCTCGGGGATATATATATTGAAAACTTGAAAGAAAAAAAAAAACACAGCTGTGAGATCGAGGATTTTATGGAAACTCATTTTTGCAAGCTGAGTGGGATACGTCGATCGCGCGAACTACGGGTTTCGAGGGGAACAAAATATGACATCTGTGGAACTCAAGGGAGGTCACATATATTATTTTTTAATTTTTTCAAATATTATTTTTTTAAATATATATGATAGCAACGTTTCCTTTCCTCCAAAAAATCTGGTGTTGTGTGGAGCCGTATGGAGCTCCTGAAGTGACCGCCCCTCAGAAAGATGAGAGTGCACCTCTATCGTGCATAGCATGATGCGTCAGTTGTGACTTGCGTTACGTGTTGCGCGTACGCGTAGTGACGTACAGCACCAGCAGTAATGACGATTGTGTTCACGTAACCCCTGTCGGGAGGACCCCGAGAGAGATAAAGCGGCCAAAACAATTCTCACGTTTTTGGTGGTGCTACGATCAAACGTCTATTATAAGAGCGAGTGCGCACCCCAGCAGTACCGGCCGGTACGAGAGGATCAAAATGGTCACGCTCGTGGCCGTATTTATGAATCTCCTTCAATTCAATCGGTTGAACTCACAGCTGACGTAAACATTTATAATATTTTATTTAATTGCATTGTAACCCCTCAAAACACCAATTTTGGCATAATATCATCCGCCAATCTATCACCAGGGGCCATTATTATTAATAGTAAATACGAGGACCGAGGGACCATTAGCTCTATTATAGACACACGCTCCCTGAATTCTACAGCCTCAGATTGTGTCCCCCTCATACGGGATGTACACCCTGCATGAGGACATACAAAACCCTTAAGTACGGTCGATCTAAGTATCACACTCAGCTACGCGTAGCAAAGATGAGTGTCGACGAGATCCTCGATCTCACAGCTGTTTTTTTTTTTTTTTTTTTTTTAATACACGCAAGGCTCGCATTTCGGACGGCGCTAAGAAAATTGGATTAAGAAATCGTGCTCGCCGGCTATATATATATATAGCGCTACGGTAAATACACTAAATCCTACCGGTGTAATGTACGGTAACGGCCTATCTATGCTCAAGGTTGTTCAAGGATGTTGTCAACATCATGGTTCTGCTTAAGCCTTGCTCGCATTGGGTGTATGTACGTACTCGTAACACTTTCGTACTACCTTTTAACCATTTTACTACTGGAAATAGTATACTACTCTGAATCCAAGTGGTTTGTCCTCAAAAACAGAGGCTGCGGTTTCTAAAAGGGGTAACCCCTTGGGGATCCATTTTAAGGGATAGCGACCTGAACAATGTGATGAGAACAGGAAGGAGTAAGGACAGCAAATGGGAGTGTAAACAAAAGCTCAAGCCGGACGTATGTAGGACGTGGGTACAGAAGGGGATAAATTTTTATGCAGACAGCTCTTTTTTTTGTTTCTTCTGTGGTTTCCTAGTTTCGGAAAAGTGCTTAGGCCATCTCTTAATGGAACATTTTTGAGAACCGAAAACGAACGTTTTTTTCGAGCGTCAAAACCAAACGATAATTTTTCAGTTCGCAACCTTCAACCTTATCATAACTCAAGTATTGAGATTGTTTTTGGACAGTACGTTGGTGCTCGTATATACTCGTTCGCGAAAGCGCCTACGAGATATTTCACTGCCGCCCTGGACTACGGGTGGGCGAGGTGTTCGTCGAACCGGAGCACGCAGCGCAGAAGCGTTGTACCCGACGGTGGCCGGGACAACGGAAAACACGACGGAGGGGTGTCGTTAGAAGTTGTGCTTTTCTCCTCGCTATCTGTGTTCCTCGTTCATCAACGAACACCTCTCTCCCAGAGATCGACTACCCTCTCGACGAGACAAGTTGTGGTCGTTGTGCTTGAGAATGCCGCAGTCGCAGCTGCAAGGAAGGGGAGTTGCAAGGCTCTCGTAGCCGACACCATCACAACCCGATTCCATCGAATTGTGGTGATGTCTGCGGCACGCGCGGGTGGGGAGCGTGGCACAGCAAGCAACAGTACACCTGTTGCTTGCTCGGCAGACAGATGCGGCTTGTACTCAACTGATGTTTCCGGTACATTTGAACGCGTCTTGCCTCCAACGATGTGTGGAAACCCATCACGATGCCAAATCCAATCGCAGTTTCGATCGCGATCTTGATCGGAAATTGGAGTGGAGGCCGACTTGAAAATGATAATCGATAAATTTGATCGGAAATGGACCCACTTTCAGGCCCACAAGGTTGATAATCGGTTTTGAAAGATGAAAACGTTCGTTTTCGGTTCTCAAAAATGCCCCATAAGAGATGGCCTTATGAGTGATCAACGTTGAATCTCTGTCATGCTATATACAACATTGTCGGATGGCAAGGCTGATAATAAAATTGTATAATAATTGTGATAAATTTGGTGTTGCCAACCATCTACTATGTAGAAGCTTACGGGCCCCGCAGTACGGTAAGGATCATGTTGCGCCAGTGCCATGCAGGTCCTTGCGACACCAATTTTGTATTGTTGTTGTTACCAATATTATTATTACTATAATATTATTATTTTATTTGCCATCTGACATCTGACAATGTATACGTACAATCTTATTATTATTATTATTATTTTATTTGCCATCTGACAATGTATGCTCGTAGCGCTTGTTCTAATCACACCATCCATATACAGAAGGGATACATATGTACCATCCAGCATCCAATGACTTCAGACATATAATACGTAGATGTTACGAATCAGACCTGACTATTAATAGTTGACGGAACCAGACCAAAAACGTATCCCCTACGTGATCACGCAGTATGAATAGCCGTTGCTTGCAAGCGTCACTTTTTATCCCGTCAATTTTCCCTCTGAACTCCGAGGTGTGTCAAAAATGCGTGCTAGAATAACTCTACCCCCCACTTGCTGAGTAATATGGTACAGGGTTTTTTTTTTTTTTTCCATCCCATTTAATGTCTTGCGCTCTTCCTTTTTCTCTCCTTTCTAGGCGTAACTCAGATCCGAGGTCACAAAGTAGGCGCTTCTCCCTTGTCCCCACTACCTTTGTACGGTTCGTGCCTTCCATTTTTTTAATCGCAAGAAGACTTCATTCAGCCCTTTCTTTCCCTCGTCAACTCGCATCGAATTGCGCCTATACCCACGCTGCTAAGCGCTCTCAGCAGTTGATTCCGTTTTTAAAATGTATTTTTCCGAATAAATAAACGTCTGACCCACGTGGGATTAAAACTCACAAACCAACTCTACCAGCATTCGAGGTTACCACTAAGTAGCCCACCGGGGCGATCGGCTTACGAAGTACCGGTATGTGCTACTGTAGTATTCATGGGGGACCATATTAAATAGGACCAAGTATTGTTGGTAACAATTAAGTAAATATATACCTGGTAGGTTTTTGTGTGTGTACCGTACTATGGTCCACCATACTTGTAACACACCTGTGATTCGTGCTACGTACTTTTACTTCGTATAACTTACCCATCACTGGCTGGTACCTAAACAACCAGCTCTCCGTCTGCATTTTTTTTTGTGTGCCACAGACTGTCCTTCGTATAGATGATCGTAGATACACTGGCATGTGTATACGAGCCATCCACAGCAGCAGCAGCGGCGGTTGCTTTAAATGCGCGACAACACGCCAAAAGACAACTATTTACAGTCCATGCACTGCAGCTCTTAACTACCTGGTACTCCACACGCTACTCCGCTATCTCTAAGCCCAACCCGAACCCTAACCCTAACCCTATACTTGTGCACCAATTAAGCGGGAGCAGGGTGGCAAATGGGATCTGCTCCGGGTTGCCAGGCATGCATATACAGGCACAGGTATACGATACCCGATACCTGGCAGGCAGACAGACCTTTGCGCCCTTTTTTTTCTACCGGGGTATTTTTATATCTCACGACAACGCGGCAAAGCCAAAGTACCTGATTCGCGGGCCGTAACTGGTGTGTGTGTATGTACATACCTAGAGATGCAGTCGCATGAGAGCAACTACTTACAGTCCATTCAAAACTGAAATTTTTACCCCACACTAATTCCAGGTAGTTTGTCGCCAAATACGTGGGGCCAGTTCTTAAGGGGTTAACTACACTCCAAGCGCTATTCCGCAAACTCTAGCCCAACCCTAACCCGAACCTCAATCATGTACTTGTGCACCTACTAAGTGGGAGCGGGGTGGCAAATGGGATCTGGTCCGGGTGGGATTAGGGTAGAGCTGTTGACCAATCAAAATGAGGGCGAAGTCTATTGGGCGGCCCGTTTCACCCCCTGTGTATATATATATAACACAACAATAACACTCCTATTAGAGTTTGGACTGTATTCAAGTGCTATACAGTAGTAGTCCGTTGCAGCGTAGTATCTCTGTGTCGTAATTTTGTGACCACAGAACTGGTATCTCTCTAGGATATAGAATCGGCACAGACACTGGGGTGTGCTGGATGTCGACGGGTAGAAAGACGGTTTAATGTGAAGAACACACACATAGGTTGTAGGTAGGCGCCGTCCAGTCGCATCTTACTCCTTTTCGTTGTGTGCCGCAGGCGGTTGCTGCCCTGTGTAGATGTATTGCAGCCATACCGTATGCTATGCAAGCAGCGCCTGCTCTATTGCTCCACAATACGACAAAAGGCAGTTCCTAGCATCGCGTGATACACGAGACAAGCACATGTGTATGACATCGGGTAGTCTAGGCTAGACTCTAGACCTACACGTGGAGCCCATATTGTTGTATTGCCCGATTAAACGTCAAGGCGAGACTGGCATCGTAGTCGAAACGCTTATGTGGAAAGTAGTCTGTGTACAGTGTACATCCAGTTTCCACAGTTACCTATTAAGGGGGGACCGCCATAGTAAATAGGACCTACGGTACTGAAAAAAACGTATGTATTTTCCTTTTTTTTTCCAACAATATTTGGTCCTATTTACTGTGTTTCCCCGTAATATCAATACATAACATAGCTCGTATCATACATATAGCAGTTTTTCTACCGCAACCTAATTTGATCCTAAACACTATTAAATTATTAACAGTAATCCCAAGCACGTTTACCTCTGAAATATGGTTGCAGAGTTCCAAGGACGGTTAGAAACCGGAGTGCAGCAGCGGTCCCTCTATAGCGCCGGTTGAGCAGTGCCGGCTGCCCGCTATATAAAAAAAAAAAAAAAACAACAACAACAACAACAACAGCAACAACAGCTGTGAGCTCGAGGATTTCGTCGAAACTCATATTTTTGCTATTAATAGCTGAGTGTAATACTTTGATCGCGCGTACTTACGGATTTTATATCTCATGTAGGATGTACATATATAGCGCCTGTGTAATCGCAAGGCACGGAGGGGATTCATCAGTGTAAGCAGCGTGCGGAGTAAATAGTGCCGGTTGCCGCTATATATAGTGCTGGTATTATTGGCTGGCGCATATACCGGCACTATAGAGGGACCGGCACTATATGTATGAAAACGTTTTTTTTCCCCTTTTTTCTGAAAACGTTTTTTTTCCCCTATTTTATTGTCATGTATGAAAACGTTTTCTTTTTCCTTTTTTATTGTTGCACTTATGCCGCTGTTTAGTGCGATGGATTAAGTGGTGCGCCTATAACTGTGATGAGGTAGGGCATAAGGCAGGCACCGGCGCAACAACATAAAAAAAATCGCTGTCTTGTTTTTTCTGTCCCCCCCCCCACCCCGACTGAGCATTAAAAAATCGCTGTCGTTTTTTTTTCTGCCCCCCCCCCACCCCGACTGAGTGACCTACTCCATCACTGTAAAAATACCATGGCTCCTGTTGCGCTTTCCTTCTCTCTCTGATCCCTCCCTCCTTCCCTCCTCCCCTTCTGTCCCTCCTCGTCGTCGTCCTCCTCCTCCACTTTTCCCCGTCCTCTTCCTCCCCTTGCTGCCACTCCTCCCCGACTGTGACTGAACTTATGCACGGGTTTGTCGCCTCGGCAGGGGATAGACACAACCCGGGACGGCCCTTTGCCTTTGGTCGAAGCACCGCTGCTGCTGCTGCTCCTGCTGCTGCTAGTGCAGTTGCTGTACGGCAGGCAAACGAGCGAGCGGAGCTTTTTTTGCGATAGAGGAGAGATAGTAAGGAACTCCAGCGGGAGATAGTGGGGCGAGAATAGAGGAAAGTGGTCCCTTGTCCTTGTTGCCGATTGATACATCTGCTGCAGGAGGAGGAGGAGGAGGAGGAGGAGCGTCACAAAAAGAGCAGCGGCTACAGGAGTAGACGGAGCAGCGGTAGACGCAGGAGAAGCAGACGAAGAAACAGAAGCAGCTGTCAAACACAACAGAAGGCGGCATCAGTAGCAGAAGCAGCACCAGAAAAAAACAGTGGCAGCTCCAGGACAACTAGAACAAGCAAAACGCAGTCGCAGCAACAGCAGCAGCAGCAACAGCAGCAGCAGCAGCAGGACTAGTACACAGCAGCAGCAGCAAACACCAGCACCAGCTCATCAACCTGGGCCAGATCGAGGCGATCGAGTACAATGTCATCGGACAAGAGGCAAACCAAGGCCGCCCTCGCAGCAGCCGCCGCCGCCGCCGCCACGGGACCAACGACATCGGCACCATCCCCCACCACCCAGCAAATACCAGCAGCGCTAGCGGCTTCAATGCCGGCGGCCCTCACGTCACCACCGCCAGCACCAGCAACCATGGCACCCTCCTCAGCTAGCGCCCTCGCGTCCCCCCCGCAACCAACGCCTCCTCGCAGCCCGCCCGTCGCAGCCGTCGCAGCGGCTGCGGCAGCCGCGGCAACCGCGGTGCGAAAGAGCATCGGAAAATCCTCCCCGGAGAGGCTCCAAGGGTCCGTCGTTTCTTCCCTCCCTGCTGACACCTCCGCCGGGACTGGCGCCGCTGGCGCTACCGCTAGCACTAACGTGATCGGGTCGGGGATATCGGCGGCCGACTCTTCCCCCGGAAGGGCTTCGTCCCTGTCTTCATCGTTGTCCCCCTCCTCTTCGTCTTCCTCTTCTTACATCGACGGAGGAGGAGGAGGGGGGGGGGGCAAGTATATTAATTAATAGTAGTAGTAGCTGACTGATCGTTTTACCACGTATTTGAAACACACATGCGAATGTACTCCGTGTCATCCCTTTTTAATTTTTTTTATTTCGGACTAGCTATAACCACTTTTTCATTTTTATGGATCGTTGGATCGGTCATATGATATATCCTGGGGAAAAAAAAAAGAAAAAGGGATGACATCGAAAAGGTTTATTGATACTTGAGGAACACCGTGTCAAAAAATCACGTCAAAACACGCATTATTGAGCGGGGCATAGCCGATTGACTGTTCTAGCAGAGTCTTGGCTGGCCCAGCTCGTATCCCCTACGTAATCACGCAGTATGAATAGCCGTTGCTTGCAAGCGTTACTTTTTATCCCCGTCAATTTTCCCTCTGAACTCCGAGGTGTGTCAAAAATGCGTGCTAGAATAACTCTACCCCTCACTTGCTGAGTAATATGGTACTGGTATTATTTATTTATTTTCCATCCCATTTAATGTCTTGCGCTCTTCCTTTCTCTCTCCTTTTCTATTAATAGTCGTAACTCAGATCCGAGGTCACGAAGTAGGCACTTCTCCCTTCTCCCCACTACCTATGTACGGTTCGTGCCTTGCATTTTTTTATCGCGAGAAGACTTCATTCAGCCCTTTCTTTCCCTCGTCAACTCGCATCGAATTGCGCCTATACCCACGCTGCTAAGCGCTCTCAGCAGTTGATTCCGTTTTTAAAATGTATTTTTCCGAATAAAGTCAAACGTCTGACCCACGTGGGATTAAAACTCACAAAACCAACTCTACCAGCATTCGAGGTTACCACTAAGTAGCCCACCGGGGCGATCGGCTTACGAAGTACCGGTATGTGCTACTGTAGTATTCATGGGGGACCATATTAAATAGGACCAAGTATTGTTGGTAACAATTAAGTAAATATATACCTGGTAGGTTTTTGTGTGTGTACCGTACTATGGTCCACCATACTTGTAACACACCTGTGATTCGTGCTACGTACTTTTACTTCGTATAACTTACCCATCACTGGCTGGTACCTAAACAACCAGCTCTCCGTCTGCATTTTTTTTTGTGTGCCACAGACTGTCCTTCGTATAGATGATCGTAGATACACTGGCATGTGTATACGAGCCATCCACAGCAGCAGCAGCGGCGGTTGCTTTAAATGCGCGACAACACGCCAAAAGACAACTATTTACAGTCCATGCACTGCAGCTCTTAACTACCTGGTACTCCACACGCTACTCCGCTATCTCTAAGCCCAACCCGAACCCTAACCCTAACCCTATACTTGTGCACCAATTAAGCGGGAGCAGGGTGGCAAATGGGATCTGCTCCGGGTTGCCAGGCATGCATATACAGGCACAGGTATACGATACCCGATACGTGGCAGGCAGACAGACCTTCGAGCCCTTTTTTTTCTACCGGGGTATTTTTATATCTCACGACAACGCGGCAAAGCCAAAGTACCTGATTCGCGGGCCGTAACTGGTGTGTGTGTATGTACATACCTAGAGATGCAGTCGCATGAGAGCAACTACTTACAGTCCATTCAGAACTGAAATTTTTACCCCACACTAATTCCAAGTAGTTTGTCGCCAAATACGTGGGGCCAGTTCTTAAGGGGTTAACTACACTCCAAGCGCTATTCCGCAAACTCTAGCCCAACCCTAACCCGAACCTCAATCATGTACTTGTGCACCTACTAAGTGGGAGCGGGGTGGCAAATGGGATCTGGTCCGGGTGGGATTAGGGTAGAGCTGTTGACCAATCAAAATGAGGGCGAAGTCTATTGGGCGGCCCGTTTCACCCTTTGTGTATAACACAACAATAACACTCCTAATAGAGTTTGGACTGTATTCAAGTGCTATACAGTAGTAGTCCGTTGCAGCGTAGTATCTCTGTGTCGTAGTTTTGTGACCACAGAACTGGTATCTCTCTAGGATATAGAATCGGCACAGACACTGGGGTGTGCTGGATGTCGACGGGTAGAAAGGACGGTTTAATGTGAAGAACACACACATAGGTTGTAGGTAGGCGCCGTCCAGTCGCATCTTACTCCTTTTCGTTGTGTGCCGCAGGCGGTTGCTGCCCTGTGTAGATGTATTGCAGCCATACCGTATGCTATGCAAGCAGCGCCTGCTCTATTGCTCCACAATACGACAAAAGGCAGTTCCTGTAGCATCGCGTGATACACGAGACAAGCGCATGTGTATGACATCGGGTAGTCTAGGCTAGACTCTAGACCTACACGTGGAGCCCATATTGTATGTATTGCCCGATTAAACGTCAAGGCGAGACTAGCATCGTAGTCGAAACGCTTATGTGGAAAATAGTCTGTGTACATCCACTTTCCGCAGTTACCTATTCAGGGGGGACCACCATAGTAAATAGGACCTACGGTACAGACAAAAACGTATATATTTTCCTTTTTTTTCCAACAATATTTGGTCCTATTTACTGTGTTGCCCCGTAATATCAATACATAGCATAGCTCGTACATATAGCAGTTCTTCTACCGCAACCTAATTTGATCCTAACACTGTTTAATTAATAACAGTAGTCCCAAGCACGTTTACCTCTGAAATATGGTTGCAGTTCCAAGGACGGTTAGAAACCGAAGTGCAGCAGCGGTCCCTCTATAGCGCCGGTTGAGCAGTGCCGGCTGCCCGCTATATTAAAAAAAAAAAAACAACAACAACAACAACAACAACAACAGCAACAACAGCTGTGAGCTCGAGGATTTCGTCGAAACTCATATTTTTGCTATTAATAGCTGAGTGTAATACTTTGATCGCGCGTACTTACGGATTTTATATCTCATGTAGGATGTACATATATAGCGCCTGTGTAATCGCAAGGCACGGAGGGGATTCATCAGTGTAAGCAGCGTGCGGAGTAAATAGTGCCGGTTGCCGCTATATATAGTGCTGGTATTATTGGCTGGCGCATATACCGGCACTATAGAGGGACCGGCACTATATGTATGAAAACGTTTTTTTTCCCCTTTTTTCTGAAAACGTTTTTTTTCCCCTATTTTATTGTCATGTATGAAAACGTTTTCTTTTTCCTTTTTTATTGTTGCACTTATGCCGCTGTTTAGTGCGATGGATTAAGTGGTGCGCCTATAACTGTGATGAGGTAGGGCATAAGGCAGGCACCGGCGCAACAACATAAAAAAAATCGCTGTCTTGTTTTTTCTGCCCCCCCCCCCACCCCGACTGAGTGACCTACTCCATCACTGTAAAAATACCATGGCTCCTGTTGCGCTTTCCTTCTCTCTCTGATCCCTCCCTCCTTCCCTCCTCCCCTTCTGTCCCTCCTCGTCGTCGTCCTCCTCCTCCACTTTTCCCCGTCCTCTTCCTCCCCTTGCTGCCACTCCTCCCCGACTGTGACTGAACTTATGCACGGGTTTGTCGCCTCGGCAGGGGATAGACACAACCCGGGACGGCCCTTTGCCTTTGGTCGAAGCACCGCTGCTGCTGCTGCTCCTGCTGCTGCTAGTGCAGTTGCTGTACGGCAGGCAAACGAGCGAGCGGAGCTTTTTTTGCGATAGAGGAGAGATAGTAAGGAACTCCAGCGGGAGATAGTGGGGCGAGAATAGAGGAAAGTGGTCCCTTGTCCTTGTTGCCGATTGATACATCTGCTGCAGGAGGAGGAGGAGGAGGAGGAGGAGCGTCACAAAAAGAGCAGCGGCTACAGGAGTAGACGGAGCAGCGGTAGACGCAGGAGAAGCAGACGAAGAAACAGAAGCAGCTGTCAAACACAACAGAAGGCGGCATCAGTAGCAGAAGCAGCACCAGAAAAAAACAGTGGCAGCTCCAGGACAACTAGAACAAGCAAAACGCAGTCGCAGCAACAGCAGCAGCAGCAACAGCAGCAGCAGCAGCAGGACTAGTACACAGCAGCAGCAGCAAACACCAGCACCAGCTCATCAACCTGGGCCAGATCGAGGCGATCGAGTACAATGTCATCGGACAAGAGGCAAACCAAGGCCGCCCTCGCAGCAGCCGCCGCCGCCGCCGCCACGGGACCAACGACATCGGCACCATCCCCCACCACCCAGCAAATACCAGCAGCGCTAGCGGCTTCAAAGCCGGCGGCCCTCACGTCACCACCGCCAGCACCAGCAACCATGGCACCCTCCTCAGCTAGCGCCCTCGCGTCCCCCCCGCAACCAACGCCTCCTCGCAGCCCGCCCGTCGCAGCCGTCGCAGCGGCTGCGGCAGCCGCGGCAACCGCGGTGCGAAAGAGCATCGGAAAATCCTCCCCGGAGAGGCTCCAAGGGTCCGTCGTTTCTTCCCTCCCTGCTGACACCTCCGCCGGGACTGGCGCCGCTGGCGCTACCGCTAGCACTAACGTGATCGGGTCGGGGATATCGGCGGCCGACTCTTCCCCCGGAAGGGCTTCGTCCCTGTCTTCATCGTTGTCCCCCTCCTCTTCGTCTTCCTCTTCTTACATCGACGGAGGAGGAGGAGGGGGGGGGGGGAGGGACTGTCCCCCCCAGCTCCAGGAGGCGCGAGATTACACCCGGGTGACACCGCCGCCATCGCTGGCGGTGGTCGTGGTACCGTCGGCCATGCTGCTGCTTCCGCTGGCCCTGCCGCCGTCGTCGTCGCGTCTAGTTCTTCCAACCCCGCCGCGACATCCACCAACGCCGCCGCTACCACCTCGACCGCCTCGCGAGGTTCGTCGGATGGCATCAGGTGGACAAGGGGAGACTTGTCCACCGTCGGCCGCGCGTCTCCATCGAACAGCCCTCCGAGAAGGACTTTTAACGCTGGTGGTGGTGGCGGTGGTGGTGGTGGGGGAGGAGGAGGAGGCGGCGGAGGAGGAGGGGGGGGAATGGGGTATTCCTATGGAGGGCTTATCCCGGCTGCGGTACCGGCGACAACCGTGGCAGGCTGTGCCGGGCCGGGGGGCGGGGCTCTTTCGGGGGTGTACCTTGGCGCCCTTGGGCGAGGAGGGTGGGGCGGGGGCGGCGGCGGTAGCGGTAGCGGTAGCGGCGGTGGGTACGGTGGTGGCGGCGGCGGACAGCAGTATCAGTACCAGTATCAGTACCAGCAGCAACACCAGCAGCAGCATAGCCAGCAGCAGCACAGCCAGCAGCACAGCCATCAGCACAACCAGCAGCAGCCGGTGTACCCCCTCTCCCTGCCCCCGGTGTCTCCCGCGTCCGCGACGTCGTCAGGGAGGTTTGTGTTCGGCGTGTCCCCCGCCTCGGCTACGAGCTCCTCTCACCAGCGAGGCGCGTTCTCGGTAGCGTCTTCTGTGACGTCTGGATCGGAGCTCACCTATTCGCCATCGGCGGGGGAGATGTCCAGCACGGGAAGAGAGGTGAGAGGTTGGGGTTAGGGTTGAGGGTTTTGTTTGTGTGGGTATGGCATGCATTTTTTTATGTTTTTGTTTTAGGGGGAAGGGGGGTCAAACACCAGGGTATAGTCATATATATAATGCTCTTAATACTATAAAGTATGAAGTAGCTATACTCGTGTATAGCTATCCATACATCCATACGATAGATGGCTACCTCTACGTTAGGGCTCATGTTGTATCATATTGGTACCGAGTACAGGGCGGGCTACGATTTTTAACGAGCACGATTAATGAGAGCGCGATGTAACAGAAACACCGATTTAATAGAAACACCGATTTAAGAGAAACACCGAATAAAGGTAATAAACTTCGCTTTAAGAGAAACACCGAATTAAGATAATAAACATCGATTTAAGAGAAACATGTATTTTGATAAACATATATTTGAGATAAAAAACGAGGTCAAATGGCTTGGCACGGGCACCCTAAAATCTACCTGGTACATGCCATCTATTCCGGTATAAGAGAAATACCGGCTGACTTCGTAACTAGCCTCTGACACGCCCCTCTCTCTTACATCGTAGCCCCCCCCCTGTAACCTTTTTTTTTTTTTGCAATGCTGCAGTATTTTTATCACAAGAAGAGCTTTAGGCAGTACCTGGTATCAATATTATACCGGTATTAAACTACCTGGTATATACGTATGTACTATATATATAGGGGGACCATAGCAAATATAACCAAATCCTGTTGGTAAAAATAGGCAAATATATAGGTTTTAGTGTTAATGGTAGGTCCTGTTTACTATGGTTCCCCGTAATAGTATGTTTTAACCCTTTTAGGACTGCAGACCCGTTTTGGGGACAATCCACTCTAATTCTAACTAATTTGTCCCCAAAACGGGACTCCAGTCCTATAAGGGTTAATAATACACAATTGAGGTTATACACCCTGCTTGGGCCTTCCGAGGAAAACATTGGCGATAACAAGTGGCGAGATCACGACAACGTTCAAAGCGTGTTTGGTGTTTTGGTAGGGCTGGGCACTGGCACAGCAGTATGTACTGGCAGTACTAATCTACTGGCAGTAGTAATCTACTGATTGACCTGGCCAGTATATTCGCCAGTAGTTTTTATAATACGTACGCCCAAGAAACACGCCATACTATATATAGTACGAGGAAACCCACTAAATACGTTTCGGGAGGAGAGAGTAGAGAGGAGAGACAGTATATACTGCTGCAATCCAGTATACTGATTGATTTTGACGACAGCATAATCGAAACACCGTCATACTATAGTACGAGTAAACCCACTGAATACATTTCGGCAGGAGAGAGTAGAGAGGAGAGACAGCAGTATACTGCTGCAATCCAGAATACTGATTGATTTTGACGACAGAGTACATCGCTACCGACTGAGTCAGCCAATGCCCAGCCCTATTTGTTTTGGGGGATGGTATATATCACAAGTTGGTGTCTGAATGGCAAAGGTAAGGGGAGTCGGCACGCACGGCAGGCACAACATGCGAACATAATCCCACCCGTACTACTCGCTGGGCCCTCACTACGCTGATAACGCCCAAAGCTATCATTGTTTTTGGTCGCTCTCTCCCCCGTTGGCGAGGAGAGATGTCTAGCAGAGGGGAAGTGGGGCAGGAAGAGAAGGGTTTTACTTTTGTGGGCATGGCGTTTTTGTAGTGGGAGTCGGCGGGGGGGGAAAAGAAAAAAAAAAAAAGGGGGGGGGGGGGGGGTCGGAGCTCACCTATTCTCGGGCGAGAAATGTTTTTTTTTGTTGGCCTTGTCCCCGATCTCGAGTCCTTTCCTATCCCCGGTCTCCGATCTCCAATCTTCGCTCCATGTTGAAGTTCACCGTCGATCGTTTTTTTTTTCAAGTTGAAAGTGAGAGTTGTTGTTGCTGTTGCTGTCACAGCAGTGACTCACCGCCAAATATGTTGTAAAAATACAAGAAGAAAAAAAAATGTCCCTAGACAAGCCTAGACACAGAACAAGCTCCAAATAATTCTGGAGTAGAAGAATACCTGAAAAAGAAGAGGAAAATACAAAGCTGTAAGTATATTATTATATATATACGATATCATCATATCTAGCTGAAGCAGATTTTGTAGTACACCTCAAGCAAGACAACGTGAAATCAATCCAAAGGAAAAAGGAGGAGAAACGCAAAAAAAAAAGGAAGATGAGAGTACGTAAATCAGAGACGAAGGGTTGGGTTTTTGTGGGTTTTTCTGCCTCGACTTTTTGGCGGGGCCCGTGGTGCCGTGTATTAATAGTATAAAAGTCTCGCCGTGGTTGTGGCTATATTCATATACCACTCTGTCCCGAAATATAAGAAATATAAGCACCGTGTTCATTGAATATTCATGTAAAAAAGGTTCTTACATTTCGGGACAGAGTGGTATGATATATGATACCTGGAATACGAAACATGTTTATGTTACATACATATGAATATAAATATATATACCAAGTATGTGTGACGAACTGACTTTACATTTTTTATATATACAACACATGGATGGTCGTAGAGTTTTGGCGGTGCACGAAGAGGTGTGTGGTACGTAGGTGGTTAGGGGGGGGGGGGGGGGGGGGGCATGGGGCGAGGGAACGCGGAGAGAAAAGACTCCCCAAGTGTCGAACCGGAGTTCCGTACATAGCGCTGAGTTCGTTCGCACAGATATGCGACGATCGTTTTTTCAGCGCTCTTTTTCTTGACAACGGTGATACTATTAATAAGGGTGCTATATATATATGTACGTGAAAGTCGAACATCATACTGGTACGTTATTTTTGGAAGGCTCTTCTCGACCAGATTATTTCCGAAAACATGCACCCCTGTTCGGTATTTTGGCGACCTTATTCCTTACAGCAGTATTTTAAGTATTCCCATTCAGGGCCCGAATTAACGAGTAAAAAATAAATTCAATTTGGAAAAAATAAAATTCAAATTCGCTCTTCATTGGTCAACACACGCACCAGCACCAAATATTATGCCCCAAGATCCTCATCTTTGGTGCTGGTGCGTGTGTTGACCAATGAAAAGCGGATTTGATTTTTTTTTTTTTTTCGAATTGAATTTTTTTCTTCTTCGTTAAAACGGGCCCTTAGGAAAAAAAAAAAATCAAGCGCTGAATAAAAACGATCGCACGCACCCCAACGCTCTTTTACGGTATTATACCTCGTAACTAATAACTATAAACTCGTTTTTTTTTTTTTGGTGGGTCGGTGTTTACTTGCCCCGATTATTTGCCCGGTGGCTACGTAATGCAGGCAGTACTTTTTTTTTTACATTTTAGCGTTTCAAGAGTTTTTTTTTGTTTTTTCATGTTGTTCGTTCTTGCCCCGTGGCTATACATATATATATGCGTATATACGAGCTATTTATGGGCTATGGCCCTCCAAAAAAACTTTTCAAAGTTTATCTGGAGGGTCCTATAGCCCATACGCAGCGTACGAGTAGCTGGTACATACCAGGTATCATATATACGAGGAACAAACGCCTCCTGTGTTTGTTCCTTTGTTCTCCCTTTTTAGCTTGCGAAGTTTTTTTGGAGGGTCATAGCCCATACGTACCGTACGAGTACGAAGCTATTATATGAATAGCACATATATATCATATATACGAGGAACGAACGCCTGCTGTGTTTGTTTTTCCTTTTCAGCTTGCGACACCTCCCACCGGGAATTTGAAGCCAACCATAACCCCGGAGGGAAACCTTAATCCTTTTAGAACTGCAGTCCCGTTTTGGGGACAGACTACTTAGAATTAGAGTTGTTTGTCCCCATAACGGGACTGCAGTTCTAAAAGGGTTAACCTTGTAAATACTTATGTTGTATTACAAGTGGGGGTCCCCCCAATAAGGCGGTATCCCGATATAAGGCGGTCAAAATCGCTTGGCGCCAAGGGGGAATAGTACCCATAGCGTGGAATGGATAAGGCGCCTTCCCCCGATAGTGCGGTTATATTGCTCTGGCACACCACCGTCTTTCTGGGGTGCCCCTAATATATACCCCCTGCGATGGTTTTTGCGTTGTTTTGCTGTCGTTTGCCACTACCAGGTACCTGGTATATTTTATCGGTACAGCCAGCCTGGGGTCCGAGCCGCCTCGAGCTCCCCCGTGACTACTGTTTTTTTTGTTTTTCGTATGCACATACATACGTACGTACACATGATAGATACCAGCAGAAACGTCATACTATGTTAGACCACTCTGTCCCGAAATGTAAGAAACGTTTGGATTACATAGTAATATACAAACGGTGCTTATATTTAGGTACATATTTGTATGTACATCGTACCAGGTATTATATCATGGATACGGCCGCGCTCGAGCTCGGGGGTCGAGTCGCACGTGGTCTTGTGTGTGTGTGTGTGTTTTCCCATTCCTTTCCGAGCTTGGAACTGTAATTCCATGAGAAACCACGAAATACCTAGCCCAGCAACCGCTGGCCAGCTTCAAAAGCAGCAGCCCTGTCTGTTCGCGTGTTCTACCAGTCTGCCAGCACTGTTCCGTGCTGTACCCACTTGGTATTCCAACTCACACGATCAACCAAACAGTGCCTCGTTGCTGTTCTTTTAGCCACGAGTATGAACCAAACGCCTAATTCTCTCTAGAACAACAAACAACATATTATTCTTGGATCGGTTCCCGATCTCGAATAATATTCTCCTTTTTTTTGTTTTGGTGTTTGGTGTTTGGTGTCATTGTTGTTTTATGCTGTTGTTACACGGGTAAAATAGTGTTTATGCTCACATGCTCACCACGCTTTTTTTTTAATTCTCCATCCCAGTTATTATCTTCACCCTCGTTTTCTCTCTCCGTCCTACATGGTAGTAACTCAGATCCGGGGTCACTCGTAAGTAGGCTCTTATCCCACCTCCCCACTATGGTTCGTTCTATATAGAAAAAAGCCAGATCCGGGGTCACTGAGTAGGCCCTTATCCCCCCTCCCCACTATGGTTCGTACTACAGTAGTAGTGACTCAGATTCGGGGTTCCTAAGCAGGCAAGCTCTTGTTCCTCCTAATACCCACTACGCACGTTCGTGCCTTGCATTTTTATCGCGAGAAGACTACGTACAGCTCTTTCTTCCTTCGTCGATTCGCGTGGACTTTCGCCTACCACGCTACGAAGGCGCTCTAAGCAGTTGGTTCCCTCTTTATTTTTTGCGAATAAAGTCGATATCTCTCGCCAAAGGTGGGGGTGGTGGGACTCGAACTCGGGTACCAATGCTGGTACGGGGCACCATAGTAATCAGGGTCCATCACGCACACTAAAACCTACCGGTAGATATTTCAGTATTTTTACTATTAATGAGCATATTTGGTCCTGGTTTTGCATTTATAAACCAGCCATTCATGGACAGCGGGGTTTTGGTAAATGCTTGTTCGCGAGTGCATGGGGAGGGGGGGGTTGGTCGTTTTTTTTGTGGATGAGATAGAAGGATGTTGGATGTGGTAGCCTTCCATTTGCGTCACATCGGTTTTGATTTGTCGCATGATACTGCGACGCTTTTGATCTGGAGAGTTCTTCACTTTTGTTCCCTGAGTCGTTTTTGGAACAACACTACACATTGTCGGATGGCAAGCATAATAAATATATATATATATATATATATATGTTCCGTAATAATAGTAGAGCATTCGAGGCTAACTAAATGCACGGCAAGTACCCTACGTAGTGGGCAGGAAGGAGACGAGCCTGTACTTCACGACCCCTGATCTGAGTTACGACTAAAGCGGGAGAGACAAAAGAAGGGCAAACATAATACATGGGGTGAAGGAGAAAAACACACACACACAAACACTTTTACGGGGGGACCATAGTAAATACTAGTAAATAGGACCTACGGTAGACACAATAACCTACATATTTCCCTATTTTTATTATCAATTTTTGGTCCTATTTACTATGGTTTCCCCCGTAATGAGACTATCAGGGCGACCACTCTCTGGGCATAAACGGAATGACTGCTGCTGTGTTTTTTGCGTGTACAAAATAGGGAGACCAAGCGTTCGAAAACAAATTCCGTCCAGAGTCCACAGAGTGTGTAAAATGTTGTCGTGTGTGGTGTGTTGTCTTCACATTAACCCATACAGAACTGAAGAAAATGTCCCACACTAATTCCAAGTAGTTTGTCCCCAAATTCGTGGGACCAGTTGAAACCCATTGTTTCTACCCAGCTACATCAGTACATCAGTACACCCAGCAGTTCTGTCTTCTGATTCCTAGTCCTGGAGAGGGGAGGGATACAAATGATGTGGTGGTCACAGACTGTCTGCGAGACAGAGAAAAACCAAACGTGTGTCAGTTTAACTCTGTTGGTGTTGGTGGTGCTGTCGGTTGTGGTGTTTTAATACTTTTTTTGTTGGTGTTACTATTGTTGGTGATGGTTGTTGATCTTGTTTTTGTTGGAGATTATGTTGTTGAGATTGTTGTGGGTTGTGGGTGTTGTTGGTGTTGGTGCTGATGTTGATATTGTTGCCTCTATTGTTGCTCCGCCCGGCCGCCCAGCGGCGGCGGGCCCACGTTGGTTTTCCTTTTTTGATTATTGCTCCGCCCCGAGTCCATTGCTACATTGCTACCGGCTCCTTTCTTTGTCCTTGTGCTATATGTGTGTACTCGTATCGTACGTTATAGCGTACATACGTATACTTCGATTATATTATATATATATATGAAATGCCTGGTACAGCAGCAGTCTCTACATATTGTTGTTGTTTTCACATTAACTCATCGCCACAAGTAGTAACAATGCATGTGCATATGTGCATGCATAGTCACAGGACAGGTATCAACAACTCTGGAGTGGAATACTATTCATACATCACAGGAAAGCAAATGAACACGGGGAAAAAAATAGTACGAGTACTTGCGAGTACACATGTTTTTATACAATGGTACCGCAGAATTGTCGATACTACTGCTGTACCTGGTATACAGAGTAGTACGCGACAGCACTTAAGAATCTCCAATTTTGGCCAAGGCTCCCGGCTTATTTCTTGTGACAAGAAAATACTCCCTCAAGGATTTTATATATATATATGATTTAGAGTGGCGTTCTTATCATATTTAGAATGGCGTCCTTCGCTTAACTTAAACGCTCACGTATGTAATTATAACCTGAAATTCTCAACTCCCCAAATTCTTGGGACATGTCGCCTATGTATACTACTGCTGTACTACTGCTGTAGTATTATTCATACAGCAGTAAAACAGCTGGTATAGAATAGCCCGCTCTACGTATGGTAGCGTGATACGCAGCCCCCCCGGGCTCTTTGGCGCTGCTGCCTGCTGCCTGCCTCACGTGGCGCGTGGCATGGGTTGATCTTCAACTTCCCATCTCCTCTTGGCTCGGCGATCTTTTCCTTTTTTTTTTCGTCTTCGTCTCCATCTCTTTTTTTCGTTTCTTTCGTGCTTTGTCTTTCCTTTTTCCGCCTCTTTTCTTGCCCCTTCTTATCTCCTCATTCTCCATCGCTCATTTTCTCTTTTCTTCTCTTCTATTCCCTCCTCTTCTCTCTTACCACTGCTGCCGTCTTCTCTTCTTCCCCCCCCCCGCCTCTTTATTCCCCTTCTCCTCCTCCTTCTCCTCCCCTTGCCCCCCCTCCTGCTCGGCCTCCATTCTACATGCTATTCCTACGACAAAAACAGCTGCAGCTGCAGCAGCGCCTGCGCGCCGGCGCTCGCGAGCTTCAAGCCGCCTCCATCACCTCCGCCAAAAGCTTCGGCCGACCCCGGGCCGGAAGCAACAGCAGCAGCGAGGGCAACGGGGGTCCCGGAAGCGGTAGCCGCAGCGGGGGCGGCGGCGGCGGCGGGGGTGGCACCGGTGGCGGTGGCGGTGGTGGCGGTAGCAGCATCGGCGGCGGTAGCCTCGGCGGAGGCAGCGTCGGTGGCGGCAGCGTTCGTGGCGGGGTTGGCGTCGGCGGCGTCGACGAAGGAGGGGGAGTGAGCGTGGGAGGGGAAGGGGGCGGTGGCGGGAGCGGGATCAGCGAGGTCGGGATAGGGGCTCGGGGGGACGACAACAGCGATCACAGCGGGGAAGGCGTGGAAGACGACGTGGGGAGCACTCTCAGCCGCGGGTCTCTCCTTGTCGGCGAGCACAGGTCGACCATGATGAAGCACAACAGGTCGCCGGCGGCGATTGTCCCCGCGGCAAGTGTCGGCGGGGGAGGCGGCGGCGGCGGCGGTGGTGGTGGTGGTGGTGGTAGTGGCGGCGGCGGCGGCATCGGCGGCGGCATTGGAATTGGCGGAAGCGGTGGCGGCGGCGGGGGTGGTGGCGGCGGCAACAACAACGTCATGAGCGGCGGAGTTAGCGGCATCGGAGGCATTGTCGGCGTGGGGGACGAAAGGGGCGAGTACAAGATGGGAGACGCCGGCGACGTCCTCGGCCTTTTGGAGGGCGAAGACGGCCGCCACATGACCAGCGAGGACGGAGACAGCGTCCGCAGCGCCGACGGGCTCATCGGCAGCAGCTTCCTCAACAGCTACGGAGACCGCGCCGCTATCGCCGCAGCGGCGGCAGCCGCCACGGCAGGGTCGGGGGGGGGCGCCTCCGGCGCCACCGCCGGCGGAGCCGGCGCCAGCGACCGCCGCAGCGGCAGCGGCAGCGGAAGCGTAGACGGATGGACGAGGCGCGGGAGGGGCCGGGCAGGGAGGCACCACCCTAGGATAAGGCCGACCCACGAGAGGGGGGCGTCGCCCGCGTCGACTCCGAGGGACCTGACGAGGATGACGTCTTCCATTGACGACTCGGGCCTGGGAGGGGTGGAGTTTGCGTCGTCCCCGGGAGGGGCGGGGTTTCTGCTGGATGCGTTTTGCTCGCCGCTGTCGGAGAATACGGTAGCCGGGCCGGAGATGACTCAAGCTGGTGAGAGCTGGGGGTGTGTGGGAGGGAGGGAGGGAGGGAGGATAGGTGTCCGGGGAAAGAAGGGGGGGAGAGGAGGGGGGACGTACTCATTCGTTGCTTGCGTTTAGTCATTTGACCATTGACCACGCGTCCCTTTCGAGGCGGAGCAAGGGGGGGTGTACTCCTTTGTTGCCTGCCTTTAGCCATTTGACCATATTGACCACGCGTATTCGTTTGGAGGCGCAGCAGGTGGGGGGGGGGGGGCGTACTCATTTGTTGCTTGCCTTAGTCATTTGACCATTGACCACGCATCCCTTTCGAGACGGAGCACCGTTCCTACTCCTAATAGAGACACCTCCAACACTTGGGCGCTCATTACGTTGTTTCCATATGTTACAAAGAATTTTTTTGCTAATCTTATCGGGGGGGGGGCACGGCAGGAGTGCACCTGTAGCGTTTTTGGGGGGCTCTTCTCACGTTTAAGGGGCTCGCTATATCACACCCCCCAAAAAACGAAAACGTCCGCAAGAAAAAGTGTACCGCTTTTTATCCCTTCGGTACGGACCCCTTTAAGGGATATCAGGGATAAGGGATATGAGAGGTGTGAGGGGATAGGGAAAGCGACCAAATAATGATAACTTGGGGGTGTTACCAACCGTCTGCGACAAGCAGCGCGAGAGCCCACCAGTACAGACACATACATACTTCGTTTATATACGTAGTATATACTGTAGGATATATATATATATATACGAAGGATATATACTGAAGTATATATATTTACATAAGCAGTATATTTACGAAGTATTATATATATATATATATAGGATCATGTTGCGCCCCGTGCCGTTTCGACTCCTTGTATATTGTGACTCGGAATGCCAAAAGCGTATCGATCCCCAATCACGTAGTGGCGGTGGTTGTTGCAATCGTCGCACTTTTTGTCGGCAATTTTCCCTGCTGGTTCCCTCAAGAGGGGTTACCGGTATAAGTTTCCAGGGTATAAGCCGATGAGCAATTGATCCCATGGGCTAGATGTTGTATCGAAAAATATGACCAGGTATCGAAAAATTTGACCAGGTAGTAAGTACAAACGAGTAACTACAAACGATCTTGCGCAGTTCCAATCCTGAGTTGAATAGAGCCACCAGTTACAAGTAGTTAGGGCCAAAACGTGATAGAATAGTCGTAGGTATATAGTGCCGGTTGCCGCTCTATAGTATGTATGTGACCTCCCTTGAGTTCCACAGATGTCAGATTTTGTTCCCCTCAAAACCCGTAGTTCGAGCGATCGACGTATCCCACTCAGCTTGCAAAAATGAGTTTCCATAAAATCCTCGTTCTCACAGCTGTGTTTTTTTTTGTTAATTTTTCTAATATAGAGTGCCGGTGCGCGCCAGCCAACAATACCGGCACTATATAGAGGCAACCGGCACTATATGTATAGCGGCACTATATAGGGCAACCGGCACTATAGCGGGCAACCGGCACTAATCCAACATACCGGCACTATAGGGGGACCGGCACTATTATACTCCGCACACTGCCACACTGGTGAATCCCATCAGTGTACCAAGCGATTCCACAGGCACTATATAGGGCAACCGGCACTAATCCAACATCACATACCGGCACTATAGAGGGGCCACCACTACTGCTGCATCCCCCTTATCGCTTTTATCGTATATACGTAGCACCCTTCGATAACCAGAAACAAGAAATATGATGATACGTATGTATGGTATATACGATTCAGCGATGCTCGAGGCGGCAGTGGCGGCGTAAACCCGTCTCACATCTCGCACGCGCACATGAATTTTGGTTTAGTAGGGCAGGAGCAGCAGTAGCAGCGACGCCAACAGTAGCAACAGCAAACGCCAACAGCGGTAGCAGAAGCAACACCAACAGCAGTAGCAAAGGCAACACCAACAGAAGCAGCAGCAGCAGCAGCAGCAGTGGCGACGTATCATAGAATGCAAACAACCACCTCTCTACGTAAGCGGTAAATGGTGACCAGCACCACGTGCAACGTGTGCCGCCCAACGCTCGCCCCAACCGAAATACATAATAACCGATTTACACGTCAGACAGATCATATAGACCAGGCAGATTATCTAGAGATAGATCATCTACAGATACATCATCTACAGATACATCTACAGGTACATCATCTACAGATACATCATCTACAGATACACCATCTACAGATACATCATATATAGGTAGATCATCTACAGATACATCATCTACAGATACACCATCTACAGATACATCATCTACAGATAAATCTACAGATAGATCATATAAATCATCCAGATCCTAACCGACCGTTATGATATGCTGTGCGGGATCCGTACAGTACATATCCAACCCAGGAAACATGTCCTAGACCATGCAGATGATACGGCTCCCACCCGGCAGCATGACTTGGATCATACAGATCATACAGATCATCTTCCCTGAAAGATCTAGATCGAGTGGGAATCGATGGTCTCGCCCGAGGTGTGTGCGTAACATTTATTTCTCCTATCCTAAACTGACCTATATGTTGTAGCCTACTGTCGCAACGTAACCTATTACGGCACACCATACGTATTAATAGTACATAGGACCAAATAATGTCAGTAAAAATAGGGATATATATATATACATCGGTTTTTGTGTTTATCGTAGGTCCTATTTACTTAGGGTTATAGCATTTAGGACCAAATATTGTTGGTAAAAATAGGGAAATACATACCTGGTAGGTTTTTGTATGTATCGTAGGCGGTCCTATTTACGGGGGGCCATAGTAAATAGGACCAAATAATGTTGGTAAAAATAGGGAACGTATATAGTTTTTTGTGTGTACCATAGGTCCTATTTACTACTGTAGTGTTTACTATGGTCCCCGGAAAATAGCGCATCCCGTCCTCACTTGACCCAAACCATCCTAATTTATAACCCAACTTCACTCCACCCAAATGAAACCAAACCGACCCAACCCAACTCAACACGTCTCGTCTCTTCGTTCTCCTGTGTTTCGCGCGCGCGCCCCCCCCCCCCCCCCCCCCCCCCCGCCCCCCCCCCCCCCGCCCCCCCCGGCCTCGCTTGTTGCTGTTGTCGTTGGTGCTGCTGCTGTTGTTCGTTGACGTCTGTCGGTCCTGGTGTGGCTGTTTTCTGGTGTTGGTGTTGGTTGCTATTGTTGCGGGTGGTCTTGATGTGGCTGTTTTTTCATGTCCGGTGCTGTTGCTGTTGTTGCTGCTTTTTTTACGTTGCCATGGTCGTTGATGTGTATCGTTGTTGGTGTCGTTGTTGTTGTTGCTGTTGCCTTTGTTGTCGGTGCTGTTGATTCTGTCGTTGTTGTTGTCGTTGTGTTGCTACGGCCGTTTTCGTTGATGCCACAATCATTGGTGTTGGCCAATCAAATCCAATCATCATTGGTGTTGGCCAATCAAATCTAATCACCATTGGTGTTGACCAATCAAATCCAATCCAATCATCATTGGTGTTGGCCAATCCAATCCAATCCAATCCAACCAATTCCGGATGGAGCAGCGAAACTGACTACCTCGGTGCGGTACGGGAGCGTGGGAGACATCCAGGCCAACCTCGACAGGGCCGAAAAGTCGCAGTTGGTGGGCAGGGACGGCGAGGGGGCCTCCCTCCTCATGCACGCCGCGCAAAGAGGGGAAACCGACGTCTTCCGCTCCGTGCTCGACTTCCTGGCCGAGAAATTGACGCCAGCGGAGGCAAGTTTTTTTTTTTTTCGTATTTTGACATACTTTCACGATCTGGATCTAGTTTGCCGTTTTGAGATGTTGTGTAGTAGTAGAAGTAGTAGTAGTAGTAGTAGTAGTCTCGACAAGCTTTCATACATGCACAGATCAAATATCACTATCTGGATCAAGGTGCTCTACATCCTACCGGTATGTATGTTTGCCGCTTTTGAGATTTAAGTTGTCGTCAGTTTTCGTTATTGTCAAGCTTTCATACATGCGCAGATCAAAGATCACTATCTGGATCATGATCCTACAGGTATACTAGGTATATGTTGGCAGCTTTTGAGATGTACAGCAGTACTAGGTTTTAGTTTTTATTTTGTTAAGCTTTTATACATGCACAGATCAAAGATAACTATCTGGATCTTGGTCATCTAGATCCTACAGGTATGTAATATTTGCCGCTTTTGATGTGTAAGTTGTTTTAGATTTGTCTTCGTCAAGCTTTCATACATGCGCAGATCAAATATCACCATCTGGATCTGAGTCATGAAGATTATTATGTATGTTTTGCCGTTTTGAGATGCAAGTTGTTTTTGTTAGTGTCATTGCCCAGCTTTATCACGCCGCAGAAAACACGACGTGGATCTATGCCCTCTAGATCCTTATGTATATTTACCGTTTTTGAGATGTAAGTTGTTTTTGTTGGTCTCATTTGCCCCAACTTTCACATATCGCACGTATCAGATCACGATCTGAATCTGTGT
Source organism: Saccharina japonica (assembly GCA_008828725.1). Taxonomy (NCBI): domain Eukaryota; class Phaeophyceae; order Laminariales; family Laminariaceae; genus Saccharina; species Saccharina japonica. The sequence continues at coordinate 892,777 of MEHQ01003574.1, read as the reverse complement.
TAATCTGTAGATCCTTAAGCTTGTTCATTTCGAGATATTGTGGAAGATCCGTGTTCTCATACAAATCCCACCCACAGCAAACACTTGCGCAGGAGCTGTGTCATACAGACAATACAGATCATACAGATCATACAGATCCCATCCGAAAAACTAGTGCGTGCGCAAGAGCTGTGTGGTTGGTACAGATGCCACCCGGCAAACAATTAGAGGTATTACGGAGGGCCACAGTAAAAAATAGTACCAAATATTGTTATATAGTAAAAATAGGTAATTCTATACCAGGTAGATTTTTGTGTCTACCGTAGGTCCTATTTACTAGTATTTACTATGGTCCTTGCCCGTAATAATATGTTTCTACGTATTGCTATTGACTTGTCCATTTTCAGTATGCTCGGAAACGACGGTCACAAGGGAAGCTTCGCCGAGAACCTACTGCCTGTACCTCATTGGCTGATTTTTCGTTTTTTGAATGACGGGGGGGGGGGGGCGTACTCATTTGTTGCTTGCCTTAGTCATTTGACCATTGACCACGCATCCCTTTCGAGACGGAGCACCGTTCCTACTCCTAATAGAGACACCTCCAACACTTGGGCGCTCATTACGTTATTTCCATATATTACAAAGAAACTTTTTGCTAATCTTATCCCCTTCCTGTTTCGCCGCCTGTGGCCACCATCTATCTTTATGGTAACCCAAAATCGACGGAATACCACATTTTTGTGTTGCAGATTTTTTTTCATTGTATACTTGGGCCATGCATGGGATTTTGATTGTTCATCGCGTACGAGCACTTTCATTTTTCCTCCAAAAAAACAGTTTTTGACTCACTATTAGTGTAGAACTCCCTAACCCCGTAAGAACTGGTCCCACTTATTTGGGGCCAAACTACTTGGAATTAGTGTGGGATATTTTTTCCAGTTCTGAATGGGTTAAGCCCTTAAGAACTGGTCCCACATATTTGGCGCCAAACTACTTGGAATTAGTGTTGGATAATGTTTCCAGTTCTGAATGGGTTAAGCCCTTAACCCTTGTAGGACTGGAGTCCCGTTTTGGGGACAAATTACTTATAATTAGAGTGGTTTGTCCCCAAAAAGGGACTGCAGTCCTAAAAGGGTTAAGAACTGGTCCTACATATTTGGGGACAAACTGCTTGGAAATAGTGTGGGATATTTTTTTCAGTTATGAATGGGTTAAGTGACCATCCTCAGAAGGCAGAATGGTGAACCTCTATCGTAGTATGCATCCTAGGTCGTGCAGATCGTATGTATATATCATGGATTTACCTGCCCCTTAAGACCTACGAGATCATCAAATGGGAATCTGTTTATTCTTGTCGTCGCCAAGCTCTCTTTTTTGTCCTTGCCCAAACCTTACCATCTCTTCTTCTTTTCTTTTACTACCTTGCCAAATTTTTAGTCGTAGGCCCTCCTTTTTTCTCGTACGTGGTATTTTTTGTTGATGTTGTTGTCGTTTCCAGGCCCCTTGATTTTTTGTTTTTTGTCTTTTCCAAACCGTACCATCTCTTTTTGTCTCATGGCCAAACTTTTGTCGAAGCCCTCCTTTTATACACGTCGTAGTGTTGTTGTTGTTGTTGTTGTTGTTGTTGTTGTCCTTTCCAGGCCCATGTTTTTTGTTGTCTTTCTTTGCCGAGCTGTTTTTTTTGTTTCTTGTCCTATCTTGGCCAACAGTTTTTTGTTGCCCTTGCCCTTTCCAAACCCTTCTTTCTGTCCATGCCATGTCTTCGTTTCGCCCTTGCCAAGCATTTTTTTTTATTCGTCCTTGCCAAGCTCTTTTTTTTTTCTTGTATTTGCTATATACGAGTGAACGTTTTGTGTTTGCCCTTGCCTCCACCCGACCCACTCTGCCACCCCCCAACCCCTCCCCC
>MEHQ01003574.1:870556-890615 GCA_008828725.1 Saccharina japonica | reverse complement strand
CCTCCTCCCCTCCTCCGTTCCCCAACCCCACCTCCCACCACCACTACCCCACCCCCAACCCCCATATACACCTATTGGTTTCAGGTTCTGGCTGAGTTTTGTGCCCAGGACGAAGACGGCCAAACGCCTCTGCTGTTTGCGGCTAGGAGCGGCAGCGGTGCGGTGTTCAGGCAGGCTCTCGAGGCGTTATTAGCAAGGGCGACACCGGAAAAGGTATGTACGAGTGGTCTGGTGTCTCTGTTGTGCCGGCCCGGTTTGCTGAGTTAGTGCCGGTCGCCCACTGTATAGTGCCAGTGTCTTCACATTAACATTTTCAGAACTAAAAAATGTATTCGATACAAATTCCAAATAGTCTGTCCCCAAAAACGGGGTACCGGCTCTTGAGGGGTCAAGCCGTCCTTTCTACCCGTCGACATCCAGCACACCCAGTGTACTGTTAAATGCATACAGCAGTATCATATCATACTGCTGAACGAACGTATTCCATCTTGTGGGATATATATGCGTGTGTGCTCTTCACGTTAAACCGTCCTTTCTTTCTACCCGTCGACATCCAGCACACCCAGTGTCTGTGCCGATTCTTCAATCCTACAGAGAGATGCCAGTTCTGTGGTCACAAAACTACGACACATACATAGAGATACTATGAATACCAGTGGGATCGCTTGGCACAGATGGGATTCACCGGTGTATATATACTTTCTGCCCCATACGTCCGGTCGGTTATGGGCGTTTGATCGTTTGGGTGTTGGGGTATTGACGATGGACTTATATTTGGGTTCGTTGGAAAGATAAAGCACAGACGAAGCAAATGAAAAAAAGGAGATACTACGTAATAGTTTTCAATACTAAAATGATGTCAAAATATACCCCATTGTGGCCTTATTTGATTCCTTTGGAACCAATATTGGCCGATTTTGGACGTTTTCGCGTCGAGAACTTGAGATTACATGATTTTTTGTGTGAGATGGGGCATAAGTAGGCTAACGTCACGGAGATATCCAAAAACAATGGTTGTTATGCGATTTTCGCATTTCTTCACCAATTTTCGCAATGTTTCGTGTTTTCGGGTCTCGTATGTATGTTTTACTGGGAAACGGGGGCGGAATACGGCCATTTTGGGGCCCGAGTGATATTTTTGCGGCCGGTCGGCCGCATGGTTCTAGCACCGACTGCAAAAAAGAAACAAAATGCTTTTAACTAAAAAAACACCCCAAGAATACAACAAAAAAATCGAAAAATAGATCGGACAAGGTGAAAGGTCCGTACAAACAAACATAACCGAGCAGACTTATGAGACAGAGGAAGTATATAGGTAGTGTGCGGTGTATTATAGTGCCGGTTGCCGTTACATCATAGTGCCAGTATTGTTGGCTGGCGCATACCGGCACTATAGAGGGACCATTACTACTGTATATAACACGCAAGATATACACCCAGGGGGACATCTCCGAGGCGATTTTGTTTTCTCTAAATATCATGCCTGAACCCGTTCAGAACTGAAACAAGTGTCCCACACTAATTCCAAATAATTTCCCCCCAAATTCGTGGGACCAGTTCTTAAGGGCTTAAGGGGGGCATACACAACGAAAAGGACATCGTAGCTTTGGAAAGGTTTCGGCAAGGCATATACTTCCATAAACGCGTTTTTGTTTTTTTGTTTCTCGTTTTTTTAAATATACTCTTGCGGATGTGGGTTCCAGGCTCTCGACCCAACCGCCGCATGGATATTGTCCCGCGTAGGTCCCACCATTCGCCGAGGTCGTGGATATCCGTATCCTATTGTACGACTGTGGTCACCCATATTCCTGGGTTATTTGTTGTCGTCAGCAGTGACATTGTCCCGTGACAAGTAATCACTGTAGACATGAATGCAAGGCCCGTGCCTTTCACTCGTCTCTCAAAAACCTCCCCATCATCGTTGATGGTCGTTTCGTGGGATCGTCCGTACCGATCCTATACCAAAACCTGGCGTGTACTACACGCTGCCCTCTAAGAAAGGGAAAGTGCCATAGATGTTGAGTCGAACCGGGGCACCCACCCTCACGGATTGGTGAAAATATCGCTTTCCGAGTATATCTCTCTCACGTAGATGTATTTTTTCGTTTTTCTTTTTTCGTTTTTTCTTTTTTTCAATCCTCCGGCGGATTGGTGAAGATACAAAACTGTGAGGGTGGCTAAGCTCACCTACACTTCCGCACAAGGCGGGTGCGGTCCCACTTTGAGGGTTGTTAAGCTCACCAAACTTTTTAACATATGCACGTGAAAAAAAAAGGTACGTGTCGTGTGTCAATTTGTGTAATACCCGTCGCTTCCGTTGCAACTAACAGCAGAACCGGCTGCTGCCTGCTGTTGCCACGAGCGCGTGAGCGTGTTGACCCGACCTGACATGGCCTGATCTGACCCGACCCGACCTGACCCGACCCGACTTGACCCGACCTGAAAGCAGGTGCGGTGTATAATAGCATCGCTCTTTTGCTTTTGCACGCTCTCCCTACCGCCGCGAAAGTAGGATAAGAAGTTCTTCCGAGGAGGGGGTTATCTTGAGTGTTACATACCGCTCTGACCCTAAATATAAGGACCATTTCAATCACATGTTAATGTACAAACGGTCCTTACAGTTCGGACCAGAGTGGTCTATTTATACGGTACTTGGTTGATATCTGCATACATATACCAGTACGTCGTCCGACAGGTAAATCATCTAGATAATCTATTACGGAGGACCTTAAGAGTAAACAGGACAACATATTGTTGGTAAAAATAGGTAAATATATATATATATTACGGAGGACCTTAGAGTAAACAGGATCGAATATTGTTGGTAAAAAGAGGTAAATATATATATATAGATATATAGGTTTTTGTGTGTACCGTAGGTGCTACCTGGTTTTTACTATGCCCCCCCCCCCTATTAGATAATTTACATCATCTAGATCAATCAAGATCATCTAGATCAATCAAGATCATCTAGATCATCTAGTTCATCTAGTTCATCTAGTTCATCTAGTTCATCTAGTTCATCTACTGTAGTTCATCTAGATCATCTAGATCCCATGTTTGCCGGTTATGGGACGTGATGCCGATGTAATCCCTTTAGTGGGACCGCACTGCCCTAGTGGGGGACAAAACACTACAGTAAGAATTGGATTGCCACATTTCGGTGTATTGTGGTATTGTGTAGTGCGGTACTATTCATACTATCCATGGAAGGGTTGGTTCATGCTTGATTGATGTTTGGACACACCGGACGGGTCACAATGATCTCGTATGGTCATGTAAATAGATCCCACATTTTGTGCCCGTACTAACTGTGTGTACGTTCCTTCACATTAAAAACCGTTTTTTCTTCCCGTCGACCAGCGGGCGTAAATCTCCCCGCTCAGGCGAACTTCTCAGACGTGCCGGTATAAATTGATGCTGTTTCTCATGAGGTAGGGTTTTGTCACGAAGCTGTAGGGCATTCGTTCCCGACGGTGAGAGCTTATGTTTGGCTTCGGCTAACTGTGGCCACCACCCCGATCCGGAACTCTTAACTCTAACCCTAACCCTGACCTGACGAGAGGCATGCCTGGTTGGTGTGCCACCTGGTCGTTGTGCTTGGAAAGGCTCTATTTTCAGTGCGGGCACATGTAAAAAAAAATCGTCTGCGCGGGCAGATCTACGCGAACACCCTGTGTCCGTGCCAATTCTTCATCCTCAAAATATACCTGGTAAGGGCCCGTATTAACGAGTATAAAATAAATTCAATTTGGAAAAATAAAAATAAAAATTCGCTTTTCATTGGTCAACACACGCATCAGCACCAATTTTTATGCCCCAAGATCCTAATCTTTGGTGCTGGTGCGTGTGTTGACCAATGAAAAGCGGATTTGAATTAAAAAAAATCAAAATTGAATTTTTTTCTTCTTCGTTAAAACGGGCCCTAACAGTACAGGTTATGTTGCCGAAAAACAACGACATAGCTATTACGGGGTGGGCTAATGTAGTAAATAGGACCTACGGTACACACTAAAACCTATATATTTTCCAATTTTTACGAACATTTTTTGGTCCTATTTACTATGGTCCTCCCTCCGTGATACTGCATGCACGTTTTAGAACCTATTATTACGGAGGAGGACCATAGTAAATAGGACCAAATATTGTTGGTAAAAATAGGGGAATATGTAGGTTTTAGTGTCTACCGTAGGTCCTATTTACTAGTATTTACTATGGTCCTTGCCCGTACTACCTGCTACATGTATATACGATAGAGATATAGCGCTTTTTTTGGCGGAAAAAAAAATCTGAATGAAGGAGGGGGGGGGGTGTACTCATGTCGAGCACGGCCGTAGTCGTATGACCATAGACCCTCACATCCCTGCAATGCCGGGACGGAGCACGTTGGGTTTTCACCAACCAGGCAGACATTGCTTGCACCAAGCGCGAAGTGCGGTGAGGTGTTGGGCGAGTCGCATGGAGGGTGCGCTGCATCCTGCTCGGAACCGCCTGTGAGGCGGACTTGCATTTATTTGGACGACAGCCTCCAATGAATTGGTTTAATTTCTGGTGTGGCCACTTCCAGAGACAGCAATGGGTATTACTACTGTATGTATCTGCCTCGTACATTATAGGTGCAATTCGATGCGAGTCGATGAAGGAAGAAAGGGCTGAAGTCTTCTCGCGAATAAAAATGTAAGGCAAGAACCATAAGTGGGGGAGGAAGGAGAAGAGCCTACTTTGTTGACCCCGGACTGAGTTACGACTAGGAAGGAGAGAGGAAAAAGAAGGGCGAAGATAATAAATGGGATGGAAGGGAAAAAAACTGTTTATAGCAGTAATACCACTGTACTAAGTAATCAGAATAATAACAACAATAACAATACTAATGACAATACCAATAACAATACTAATAACAAAAATAATTATTAATACAATAGTAATAATAATAATAATAATCAGAACCAACGATGGACGCAACAACCACATATTTCCCTATTTTGTTTACACAACAAAATTTGGACTTGATTTCTATATGTCCCCCCGTAATATATATGTTTATATATATATGTATGTATATATATAGGTGCTGCAAGAGCTGACGGCGAAAGAGAAGGGGGACTGGACTCCGCTCATGGCGGCGGCTGAGAGCGGGAGCGTGGATTGCTTCCACGAAGTCTTGCGCGCGATCGCGGAGCGAGGCTCGGAGGAAAGGGTGAGCGCGAGAGATGAAACACTTTTTTCATTGCTGAAGTTGGGGTAGTTTTTGTATTTGTGTATTTTGTGTATTTTTAGTTTCAATTCTCATTTTTTTTTGTTTCGTTTTTGTTCGTTTGTTTCCTGTTCGGCCGAGAGAGTGAGTGTTCGTGAACTCTGCTTCTGTTGTACATACGTATACACGAGATTTTGCGCGCGGTCGTTTTTTTTCCTTGTCATTTTCATTTGTTTTTTCTTCGATTAGTGGTTCGATTTCTTTCGTGATCATGGTCATTGTGATTTACGTCGAGGGTATATGTGTATATATACGAAGTATACAAAAGCGAACGATATGGTTTCGACCGACAAGGTATCACAGATGCTCCGAGTATACTCGATACTCCGAGTATACTCGGAGTATCGAGTATTTTTCGTACTCCGAGTACTGAAAGTAATAGAGTACTGGTGGCCTTAATACTCGGAGTACTTGGAGTATGAGCAGTACTGAAGGCCCAAATACTCGGAGTACTGGGAGTATGAGCAGTACTTATACTCGAGTACAAGCAGTACTCGGAGTACAAACATCTAAATTACTCGGAGTACTCCGAGTATCGATAGTAGTGAACACCAAAATACTGCGAGTACACAAAGTACCTGGAGTATTTTTTTCTCTGAAATACTCTAATTATACTCGCTGGTAGTTGGAGCATCTATGAATTTTGAAAAGCTATAAACGCCAGTGACATGCTCCCAGAACCTGGGAGGAATGACGGCCGAGTCTTTAAAATGATGAAAAGATGCTCCTAACGTACTTCACACTCCGAGTATACTCCGAGTATCGAGTACATTTCGTACTCCGAGTACTTTAGAGTATTGGAGTACTGGCGGCTTGAAGACTCCGAGTACTTGGAGTATGAGCAGTACTGAAGCCCCAAATACTCTTAGTGCAAGAGTACCGGCAGTATCGGACCCCGAAATACTCCGAGTATAAGCAGTATCGAGAGTGTTCATACCCGAAATACTCCGAGTACGAGCAGTATCCCGGAGTATCGAACCCCTAAATACTCCGAGTACACGAAGTACCTGAAGTATTTTATCTCCAATACTCCTTACTTTACTCCAAGGTACTCGGAGCATTTGTGCAAGGTATCGCTCGTTTGGTCATGCCCAAAATATTTCCAGCTCATCTGTATATATAGTGGATTCAGCCATAACGCTGAGCATCTTGGCACAGCCATAGCTTAGTCAAGTCGTTGTTGTTTTTCTAATGTTGTACATTTCCCAGTCTTACCGATGGGTCGAGCATCCCACTCGCTACCATTTTTTTGTATCCGGTCGGCTGCTGGAGAGACAGGTAAATCAGCTGACTTAAGGTACTAACTATTACGGGAGACCATAGTAAATAGGACCTACGGTCTACACACAAATACCTCAACATTTCACCATTTTTACTAACATTATTTGGTCCTATTTACTATGCGCCCCCCGCAATAACACATTCACAGGTGTATTTTTTTGTCAACCCTTTGCGTTTATGCTTTCAACATTTTCTACTAAAAACTTGACGTTTTTTTTTTTTTGGTGTTGGCCCTCGTCCCCTCCCCCGATGGTTGCATGCATGCGCCCAGGTGATGAGCGAGCTGATGACCAAGGACAACGGCGGATGGACGCCGCTGATGTTCGCCTACCGGAGCGGCAGCCGACGGGTGTTCTTCGTCGCCATGCAGGCGTTTATCGACAGGGGGGATGGAGGCGTTCGCACGGTGAGAATTGATCAAATGACGGGGGTTTGCGAACGAGTGTAAGAGATGAGGCGTCTAGCGCGCGGGGGAAGGGAGTGTACTCATGTCATGCATGGCCGTAGTTGTATGACCATAGACCATCGCATCCCCACTCCACTCCCCACCCCACCCCACCCCACAACGACATCTCACCCCGGACCCCAACCAACCCCACCCCATCTCCCACCCCCACCCGTAACCACCCCACCGGCATCCCACCCACTTCCCCCACTACCGGACATCCTCCCTGACCCCACCCGCCCAACCCACCCGACCCCACTCCCACCCCAACCAACCCCCAACCCACCCTCACCCACCCTGCGCCCCGCAACGGACAACCTGTCCGCCGAACCCACCCCGACCCCCAACAACCCACCCCACCCCTGCCCCGCTCCACAACGACACCCTCCCCGACCCCCACCCCCCAACCCACCCGACCCCGCACTCACACCCCATCCCCACCCCACCCCCCCTGCGCCACCCTGCCCAAAACGACATTCCTCCCCGACCCCCACCCCCCAACCCACCCGACCCCCCACTCCCACCCCCACATCACCCCCAACCAACCCACCCCACCCCCCCCCCGCCCCATAACGACTCCTCCCCGGACCGCCCACCCCCACCCACCCGACACCACACTCCCACCCCACCCCACCCCCAACCCCAACGCAGCTGAAGGAGCAGCTGGTTATGGGCTGTCACGGAGAGGGGAAGAGCTGTTTGCTGGAGGCGGCAGCGACCGCGGGGTGGCTGGCTAGGGGTCCCCAGATGCCCGGCTCGATCTCGGAGCTGCTCGATTCTGCGTGGGACGAGTACGAGAGGAGGCTGCAGGGCCGCGAGAGCGTATCTGGTGGGTACAACGCGCCAAAAAACATAAACGATACGATTGGTTGGTTGGTTACAGGTCACAGGTTACAGTGCGCGATATGTGTTGAGAATTCCTAATACTGCCTAAAGGTGTTTACTTTTAATAACGCCTTTGGAACTGCAGACCCCTCTTTAGTACTGCACTGTACAGAAACCTTAATATGACTCTAATTCCAAGTGTTTTGTCCCCACAACGGGACTGCTGTCCTTAAGGCCTAAATGGGATTGATTTTGATAACGCCTTTGGAACTGCAAACCCCTCTTTAATACTGCACTACGTTTACAGAAACCTTAGTATGACTCTAATTCCTACGGTATGCGTTTTGTCCCCACAAAAGGAGTGCAATCCTAAAGGGGTTTACAATTAATAACGCCTCAGGAACTGCAAACCCCTCTTTCGCACTGCACTGTCTGAACCCGAACCCGAATATTCTTACGCCTTCCTGCCGCCCCTCCGCTGCCCCCTCTGCCTCTGGTTTACTTTGATTGCTTTCATTTGATTGGCTCGCCGATTTCCTTTGGTTTTTCGCTGATTTCGCTTTGTTGGTTTGGCTGGTTTTATTTTGATTGGTTGGCTGCTTTCGTTTGATTGGTTGGCTGATTTTCATCTGATGGGCTGGCTTCTTTTTGTTTGATTGGTTGGCTGGTCTTGATTCGATTGATTGGTTGATTGCTCGCGTTTGATTGGTTCGCCGGTTTTACTTTGTTGGTCGGCTGTTTCTTATTTTATTGTTTTTTTTTTATTCGACTGCTTGTCTGGGGTCCTTTTGATTGCTTTTATTTCATTGGCTGGCGGGTTCAAATTAATTATTTCCATTCGATTCCTCGGCTGGTTTCCTTTTGATTGCTTTCATTTTATTGGTTTTGTTTTGTGCGTTTGTTTTATATTATTTGGCTGGTTCCGTTTGACTGCTTTCAATTTATCGGTTTTGCTTTTGTGCCTTTTTATTTGTTGGGCTGGTTCCATTTGACTGCTTCCATTTTGTTGGTAATGCTTTTGTGCGTGTTTTTGTTTTTTTTCGCTGATTGCATTTGATTGCTCTCGTTTTATTGGTTATGCTTTTGTGCTGTTGTTTTATTGTTTGGCTGGTTCCTTCCGACTGCTTTCATTTTATTGGTTTTGCTTTTTTGTGTGCGTTTGTTTGTCTTGTTCTTTTGTTTCGGGGTTGGCTCGGTTTTGTACATGATAGCCTCCCGGGAGGCGTTTCAGCATGCCGTTCGCCTGCAGGACCTGACGGGACTGTCATGTCTCATGTCCCACGGACACGGCCTGGCCCCTGCTTTGATGGAGAAGCTGGTCGAGGCTTGTGGCCCGCGCTGCGTGCGTGTCTGCATTATGGATGCTGTTGCCAACGCAAGGTGTGTTGATGGGGAGGAGGGGAGGAGGGGGGGCGACCGGGGGAGAGGGGAGGGGGCGCGGCGCTGCTCATTTGCTGCTTGCCGCTAGTCCATTTGACATTGGAGGTGAGGGTGGGTAGCTGATATGGGGGCGGGAGGAGGGGCGGGCGGGGGGCAACGGGGGCTGGAGGGGGGGAGCTGGGGGCGGAGGGAGGCGTACTGATTTGTTGCTTGCCTCGTAGTCATTTGGCCAGTGACCCACGCGTCCCTTTCGAGACGGAACACCGTTCCTATATACTCCTATTAATAATAGGGACACCTATCATAGCTCCAACATTTGGGTGCTCCGTTACATTTTTTCTTTTCTTTTATCAGGTACATATTACAACGAAACTTTATGGTTTTGTTTTTTTTTACTTTTCTTATCCCCTCCCTGTTGACATAGTAATATTCACCTGGTATTTGTTTGCTTGTTTTATAATCATGTAATGTATGCCTCTCTTTTATTGTAGAAACCCGCTGCGTAGTGTCGGCGATGGGCATGCTTTGAGCGAGTATTACCAGGTAGTAATATGTTACTGGTATGTATTTACTCATAGTTTGTTTACCATGTAACATACGCCTCCCTTTTCTTGTAGAAACCCGCTGGTGTCGGCGATGGGGCTGCTTCGAGCGAGTATTACCAGGTATTACTATGTACCTGGTATGTATTTACTGTTCACAGTTTGTTAAACCATGTAACGTATGCCTCTCTTTTCTTGTAGAAACCCGCTGGTGTCGGCGATGGGGCTGCTTCGAGCGAGTATTACCAGGTAGTAATATGTGCCTGGTGTGTGTTTACTCATAGTTTGTTTACCATGTAACATAAGCCTCCCTTTTCTTGTAGAAACCCGCTGGTGTCGGCGATGGGGCTGCTTGGAGCGAGTATTACCAGGTATTAACATGGGCCTGGTATGTAGTTACTCATATTTTGCTTACCATGTAACGTATGCCTCCCTTTTCTTGTAGAAACCCGCTGGTGTCGGCGATGGGGCTGCTTCGGGCAATTTCGGCTGCGAGGGAGGAAGCCTCCTGCAAGCTTCACGCAACTTGGTTCAGGATCATGCAGACAGCCCTGGAGAAGGTTGTCATGCAGGTGGGTCGGTGGGTGGTGGGGTGTATCAAAGGGTTTGCATGTTTGGGTGGGATGTTTTGGTAGTGGAGGGGGGTTCCCACATCAACAAAAGGTTTGCATGTTTGGGTAGGGGAGGGGATGGGCACATGAAAGGATTTGCATGTCTGGGTAGGATGGTTAGGTAGGGGAGGGTGTCCACATCAAAGGGTTGGCATGTTTGGGTAGGATGTTTAAGTAGGGGAGGGGGTGGTATCATCAAAGGATTTGCATGATTAGGTATGGGAGGGGGAGCCTACATAAAAGAGCTTGTATGATTGGGGCGAGGGAGGGGGGGTCAGGGTCATTCAGGCGTCCCTCGAAAAGTCGGCATGCAGGTGGATACCTTAACAAAGGATTTACCACGTACATGTTTGGCTAGTATGTTTATGGGTAGGGGAGGGGAAGCTTTTGCTTGTTTGGGCGGTGGGTGCCTAATTCACTGACTGCTGATTTTGTTATAATTAGTGGCTTATTCATTGTTTTTTTCGTATTCTTCTTGTTCCTGTTTTTGGCTCCTGACCTTGCTCTTGTGTGATCTTATGATCTTGTTCCTGTTATTGTTATTTTTCTACCCCATTTGTTGTTCTTGTTTTTTGTTCGTGTTGTTTTCTTGTTCTCGCCCTCTCATTATTTGTTCTTGGTTTCGTTCTGAGCCCATTCAGAACTGAAAAAAATCCACACTATTTCCAAGTAATTTGTCCCCAAATTCGTGCGACCAGTTCTTAAGGGGTTAACAATAATTCGTTCTTGCTTCTGTTCTTGATTTCATTTTTGCTCGTGTGATCTCACACCATTACTTCTTGTTTCCTGTTCGTGTTCTTGTTCTCGCCCCTCTTGTTTTTTGTTCTTGATTTCCTCCAACGCACATTTTTTTTTCCCCCAATATATATTGCCCTCTCCTTGTTAACAACCTCCCTCTCTCTTCCCCCTCCCTCTCTCCCTCAATACACACATCCAACAATCTCCCGGCGCAAAAACAGGGAATAACGACCCTCCTCGTATGATTTCTTCCTCGTACAAATGTTTTAATATATATATATATATATATTGCTCTCTCGTTGTCAACAACCTTCCTCTCTTCCCCTTCTCTCCCTCAATTTTTTTTTTTTTTTTTTTTTTGTTTTTTGTCTATCCCATTTATTATCTTAGCCCTTCCTTTCTCTCTCCTCCCTAGTCGGTAACACAGATCCGGGGTCACAAAGTAGGTTCCTCTCCCTCCTCCCCCACTACGGTTCTTGCCTTGCATTTTTATCGCGAGAAGACTTCAGCCTTTCCTTCCCTCGTCGACTCGCATCGAATTGTGCCTACCCACGCTACTATTAATAGGCGTTCTCAGCAGTTGATTCCGTTTTTTATTTATTTTTGCAAATAAACTCAAAAGTCCGACCCACGTGAGATTCGAACTCCAGACATCAACGTTCAGAAGCGTTCGAGGTTACCTCTAGACCATCGGGGCGACCGACTCAATACACACACCCAACAACCTCCTGACGCTAAACAGGTAATGGCCACCCTCCCGGTATCAGCCCGCGCTCTCAACAAGCGGGGCGTCGGCGGGGGCAGCGGCAGCATCTTCGGAAGGTCCAACAGCGGGGGGAGCACCATGGGCAGCGGGCCCCTCAGCGGGCTACCGGGGGGGGGAGACCGCAATGGAGGAGGCGGTGGTGGGGGGGGGGGAGTTCTGTGGCGGCTGCGAATGCGAGAGCGAGGGAGAGTTTGTTCGTGGCGGAGTGGGTGTTGCAGCCGGAGTCGCAGGCGGTTCGCATGCGGGATGCGACCTTTGAGGGCCCCTTGGTGAGAGCATAGTACTTGGTGGCCGCAAGTATATATATATATTATGCAAATTTTGGTGATGGTGTATGTTGCTGTGTACCAAGAAGTTCGATGGTGCACCTGCTTTTTTCAGTTTTGTGTTTCGTTTCGTTTTGGAGGGGGGGGGGGTACTCATGTTTTCCTTGTCGTAGTCATTTGACTATTGACCACGCTTCCCTTTCGAGACGGAAAGGGGGTGGGGGGATTATTTTTAGGGATTGTGCGTTTTACTATAAATACTGCAAAAGAGCAAAATGCCTTTTAAGGGTGGTGCCTTATTTTATGATCTCCTCACATTGTTCCATGAGCTCATGATCGCACCCAAACCATGACTTCACTCAATCCGACCAAAGTTTCTGTCCGCTATTTTATTTCAGCAAAAGTATCATACTCGCAGGAGCTCAGCCGATCAGAAAAATTCGAGCCCGGAAAATGTCTAAACACCTATATATACGTACGTACCGTGGGGATGAGTCGAAAAGCAACCCTCACTAATTCCAAGTAATTTATCCCCTCAACACATGTTACTAAAGCGGGTAATCCCGATGTAGAAGCGACCCCGTGACAAACCAAAACAAGCGCTTTTAGCCACACACTGCTCTTATCTGTAGTGGGCAATAATATATAGCTTTTAGTATAGGCAGGACATGCCGATTTGGCCGCTATTAAAATCCAGAATGCTCTTATCTTAAATCGGGGTACCCATTGTAGATGTAAGCAGTACGGGCTCGCCAACAAAAAAATCTGAGACAACCAACCGCGAAAAAAGAAAAAAACGATAATAATTACGTGCAAGTGAGGGTATTGGAGCAAAAGGGGGATATATTTTGATTGCAGTAGAGATACATTTTTGGTCTAGTAGTTTCGTCAAAGCATTCAGGTCTGATTCGTAACAGCTATATACGTATGATATTATACGTATCTCTGAAGTCATTGAATGCTGGAATAGCCGGTCGCCCCGGTGGGCTAGCAGGTAACCACGAAGCCTGTTAGCGTCAAGATCGTGAGTTCGAGCCCCCCCCGAGTGCATGCTCGTAGGGACTTTTTCTCGCAAAAATATCTTGACTAGCGGAAAGCGCGAAAGCGTGAGTTGGCAAAATTCGATGAAAATCGACGAGCGTTGGGAAGTGAACCCTCCGCGCGATAAAAACCAAAGCAATAACCGTAGTGGGGGAGGGAGAAGAGCCTACGTTGTGACCCCGGATCTGAGTTACGACTAGGGAGGGAGAAAGACAGAAGTGCGAAGATAATAAATGGGATGGAAAAAAAATATATGGTGTAATGTGATTCCCTTTTATATGTGTGGATGGTGGATGGTATGATTAGAACAAGTGCTACGTATACATTTGTCAGATGGCAAATAAAATAATTGATAACGAAGTAAACAACGGCAACAAAAATCTCCAACACGAAATAATTAACAGCAGCCGACCAGCACCGACAGTCAATCGAAAGCAAGTACAAGCAGTAACATCACGAACCACAAAAACCACAACACCGCCACCACAACGACACTGACAACCATTGCATCCAACCATCGCATCGCGAAACACTCAAGCAACCAATCATGTTGACAATAACAATCGCGACACGGAACATTAACAACAGGCAACCATTATAACTATCGCGACACACGAAACATTTAACACCAGACGACCATCAACTTATCGCGACACACGAAACATTTAACGACAGACAACCATAAACTTTCGCGACACGAAACATTTAACGACAGACAACCATCAACTTTCGCGACACGAAACATTTAACGACAGGGATACCAACGACCATCGTGACACACGAAACATTTACAGCAGGCAACCATCAATATCGCGACACCGAAACATTTAAGGACAGACGACCATCAACTATCGCGACACACAAAACATTAATAACAACAGGCGACCATCAACTATGGCGACACACGAAACATTTAACGACAGGGATATCAACAACCATAGTGACATGAACAACGGCCAACCATGGCGGCACGAAACCTCCACGCAACTATTAACAACAAAGATGTCGGGAGACAGGACTTTCAACCCTTGACAGACAGCAACTTTGCCTTGACATGCCGTGACTGACACCAAACTACTAGCTTTTAGTGTAGAACACTTCGGCCCTACACCCTTGACAGCGCATGTTTTGCCTTGCTTGACGTGTGTCTTATTAATGACATCTTTGATTAATAACCCATCGGCGACAATCGCAACACGAAACGTTAAACATCAACCAACCAATCAGCAGCGAAAACAAAAACAAAAAAACAAAAAATAATCGCAGCATGGCATTATCAGCAACAACGACGACGACTAACGATCGCAACAAGAACGGGCAACAGCCACAATCCTGAGTTTTGTGGCCACAGAACTGGTATCTCTCTAGGATGAAGAATCGGTACAGACACTGGGTGTGCTGGATGTCGACGGGTATATAGAAAGGACGGTTTAATGTGAAAAACACACACAAAATCAAGTATCAGTGCAGTAACAACAGCGAAAAAATATCAACGACAGCAACAAGAATAACACATAACAGCGAGAATAACAACCACCACCACCACCCACCACCACCCCGACACCACTACTATAACAGCCAACAAACTCCAACAGCAATAATAATAATCAACAGACTCAATAGCAGTAACAACGAAACACACTTACCTGGTACAACAGCAACGACAACAAACCTCAACAGCAATAACAACAAACAACAACAACGACAACAAACTTCCAACAGCAATAACAACAACAACAACGACAACAGCAACAACAACAACGACAACAACAGCAACAACAACAACTACGACAACGAACATTCAACAGCAACAACAACAAACATTGAACAGCAATAACAGCAACATCACCATCACCACCATCAACAAAAACTGCCTCCCTATTCTGTGAACTCCCTGTCTGTGTGCTCCTACTTGAGGGGTGGACGAAGGGTGATAGTGGATCTTTAAAATGGGGGTATTTGTCTTGGTAGTAGTAATATTGACCCTCAGATCGAACCCTAACCCGAACCCTATGCCAGTGGTCAGTGCTTGCTTGGCCAATCAGAGTGCCTAATTAGCTACCTTAGGAAGATCCACTAACAGTGTCTGTCCACTACTGCCCCCCCCAACCCTTGGCCCCTACCCCCTAACAGCAACATCACCATCATCACCATCAATAAAAACTGCCTCCCTATTATGTGAACTCCCTGTCTGTGTGCTCCTACTTGCTTACCCCAGGCGGTGGCACTGGCGCTGGATTGGGGAGAATTCGTCAGCTGCCCTCTCGTTCGTGACCTGCTCTGGTCCAAGCTTGCAGCGGGGATGGATGGTGGAGGGCTGTGTACTGCATCGGACCCTGACCAGGTACATGCTAGTAGTACGTACATATATATGTACGCGTAGGCCTTTTTTTAGCCTCTACCAGGTACATAGTACGTATATTATATGTAGGCGTTATTTTGTACCCCAATGTGTTTGGTCTTCTTTTTATTTTCCTGATTACTACTGCTGTGATCCCTCGTGATACTATTTTTAGTGGTACGTACGGAAATCAGCGAGCGTTTATCACGGGGTGGGCTATATTGTTGTAAGTTGTAACCAGAACCCTCGATGGATCCCCGAAGCCGTATTATTGTCCTATGTTTACTACTGTGTCCATAGTTTGGTTATGATTGCTATGTTCGCTCTTACGATATTAATACGTCGTAGTCGTATTCAGTACCTGGCAGTTCCACATATATAGTATTCAGAACGATCGATAGACCCCAAACCAGTACGAGTATATTTCCCACAGGTATATGATACAGTACGTATTATACGAGTATTTTGTTAAAAAAAAAAAAAACAGCTGTGAGATCGAGGATTTCGTCGAAACTCATTTTTGCAAGCTGATTTATGATACTTCGATCGCGCATATATAACTCCTTGAGAAATCACGAAATACCTGGCCGGGCAACCACCCACCGCTGGCCAGCTATATGTACAAGCAGCAAGCCCTGTCTCTTTCGCGTGTCCTATTACTACCAACCAGTCTGCCAGCACTGCTGTTCCGTGTCGCAACTCTACTTGGTCTTCCTTCCCACTCCCGCGATCACACAAACAAAGAAGCAAAACAGCAGTGCCTCGTTGCAGTTTGTTTTTTTACAAGCCACAAAGGGTGTATATGCACCCAAACGCCTACGTCTCTCTGGAACAACCAACCACAGACAGTTTTCAACTTCAACCCCTTAAGAAACGGTCCCACGTTTTTGGGGACTAATTACTTGGAACTAGTGTGGGACAAGTTTTGCAGTTCTGAAAGGGTTAAGGTGTGCATAAACCAAAACGCCTACTTCTCTCTGGAACAACCAACAACAGAGTTTGATTCTCGGAACGATTCCCGAAGATGTCTATTCATAAAATATATCTTCTCCATTTTTGGTTCTGATTTTTCTTATATATTCGTCCCCTCGTATTTAATTAACAACATTGTTTTTTTCTAGTGGTACCGGAAACGAGCGTCGGGGAGTGTCGCTGGAGCTTCTGCGGTGACTACGCGATTGGAGGGAGAGGCCAGACGGTCGCCCCCGGGGTGCCTCAAGGACGTCGCCGGCGGGGCGTGGGATATCACGGTGGCTCCTTTGCTCCAGGTTTTTGTTTGTGAAACCCTCTTTTTTTTTTCTCTTTTTTTTGTTCACGTACCAGAAATACCGACAGATTTTTTGTTTTTTGTTTTACGAGTGCTTGCCCCTTTTTTTCACTACTGAAAAAAAATACAAAAAAAAAAAAATTAACACTTTTACGGGTGAGCATACGTAGTAAATAGGACAAAATGTTGATATTAATAGTAAACAATAGGTATACCTGGTATATGTTTTTCGTCTTTTGATACCCTGGTACCTGGTATGTTTTTCGTTTGTTAGGTTTTAGTTTTGTACGGTATGTTTTTCATTTTGTTATTTTATCGATTTTTTTTTTTTAATCATTTTTCGTTTTCATCTTTTTCGTTTTTTTTTCGTGTTTTTATTGTTGATTTTCAATTTTTTCGCTTGTTATACTATGTAATTTTTTGTTTGGTTGTGTGTTTTTCGTTTTGTTGGCTTTTCTTTTGTTTTCTTTCGTTTTTGTTAATTTTTCGTCGTTTTGCTATTTATGCGTGTGCCGCCGGTTTTTTTTTTTGACACCGCACGCTTAATGAAGTCTGTCCTGGTGGGCGTCGCGACGAAGCCGGACGTGTTTGGCGGAGTGCCGGCGGCTGGACTCGCGTTAAACGCTTTTGTTTACATGTGAGTCACCGGCAGATAAGAGATCAGGATCTAGATCATCTACCGATAAATCATTATCTAGATAATCTATAGATGATTGATGCGAAGCGTGAAATGTTGGGCATTCAGATACTTTTGCGCGGGTGGTGGTGTGGAAGGTTGGCTGGATGGCCGAGATATGGACTTGAGACGATCTCCCGACATTTTTACCCGAGCGAGCCCTCGGATAGCGTTCTCGAGGGGAGCTGGGGTTTCGACTGTAGGAGTAGGCGTGTTGGTCCCGGGGACGTGCGTGGTATCCACAGTTATAGACAAAACACAATCAGGTAGGTATATACCATAATTGGGCAAGGCTGGGTGGGTAGAAGGTATTGACAAAAACATAACAAAAGCATGGCCCCTTTCTTGTGTAAGTGAAGCCGAGTGGATTTAATCCCGTTCCCTGTTGACATACGCGCGCTCGTTCGATTCCCTCCCTCTCCTGTGTCCCTCACTCCCTTCCCCCCCCCAGTGTTCCGTCTCGAAAGGGAGGCATGGTCAATGGTCAAATGACTAAGGCAAGCAACAAATCGAGACCCCCTCCCCGCCCCCATCATTTGTGCGGGGTGGAGAACCTTTGCTCCGCGCAAGGGGAATGATCGTATCACGTCGTGTGTATATGGTAAGGCACCCACGAGGCAGTTACATAGTACTACTCCCACTGCTGTCTCTGAAAGTGGCCACACCGGAAATTAAATCAACCCATTGAAGCAGTCACCCATATGCTAGTCCGCCGCACAAGCGGTTCTTAGTAGGATGCAGCTCACCCTTCATGCGACTCGCCCAACACCTCACGGCGCTTCGCGGTTGGTGCTAGCAATGTCTGCCTGGTCGGTGAAAACCCGACATGCTCCGTCCCGGCATTGTAGGGATGCGAGGGTCTACGGTCATACGACTACGGCCATGCATGAATATCGAGTACACCCCCCATGAATATGAAGTACACCCCCCCCCCTCCTTCCTTCCCTCCCTTCCTCCTTTCCTCTCCCGCTCCCTTGGCCACCTTTCACTTGCTGTGCGTCGTTTGTCAACGGTCCCCTCTCTCCCTCCTTCCCCTCCCTTCCCTACGCTCACTGCCGTTCGCTTGTTGTGCGTCGTTTGTTGTTGGTGGTGGTGGTGGTGAATGGTGCTGGTGGCTTACTAGATGCATGGTGGTCGTGTACACGGTGGTGGTATACAACTTGGAGCCTGTCGGGGTGTCTGCCTTGGAGGTGGTCTTGTACGCCTGGGTCCTGGTAAGTTACCCCTTATTATTATATACCCTGGTGTTTTATTATACATGCTTCTTTAATATTTTTCCTGATTTTTTAGTCCCTGGCGTTTGGCGGCCACTTAAGGTTGCTTAAGTTTAACTTTTGGTGGAGAGCTATTTATGCATAACTAAAGGGGGGGGAGAATTACTTTGTTGAGGGGTTTTTACTATTTTATATGTTGTGTCCATTTGTTTTTTTTTTCTTATATTTTCCTTTTTTTCTTGTTTTTTTTGTTCCTGTTTTTTCCTTCGTTTTTTTCTCTAATATATATGATATGTGTATTTTTTATTTTATTTTTCCCTCCTTGATTTTGTTTTTGTTTACCTCCATTTTTTTGGAGGAAGGGGGTTCCCCCCCCACCTTTTTTTTTCCTTCCTCTTGCCCTTTTTTCTCTTTTTTTTCCCCTTTCCTCTGGTGCTGTTTCTTTTTTTTTTTTACTTTGTTTTTTACTTTGTTTTTCTCCCCTTCTTTTATTTGTTTTCATTAGTTTATATTTTTATAATTTTGGGGATTTATGGTCACATACGACTACGGCCACGCACGACATGAGTACACCCGCTCCCCTCGAATACCCCCTTCCCCCCTACGTCTCGAAACGGATGCGTGGTCAATAGTAAAATGACTACGGCGAGCAACAAATAAATACACCCCCCCCTCCCCCTATATGCTCCGTCTCGAAAGGGATTCGTGGTCAATGGACAAATGACTGAGGCAGGCAACAAATGAATACCCCGTCCCCCGTCCCCCCGTCTCTGGAAGTGGCCACATCAGAAATCATATCAGTTCGTTGGAGGCTGTCGTCCATCTGCAAGTCCGCCCCACCAAAAAAAAATGGCTCCTAGTAGGATGCAGCCCACACCACCCTTCATGCGACTCGTCCCTACACCTCACGGCGCTTCGCGCGCTTGGTGCAACAAGCACTACTGTACTGCCTGCCTGGTCGGTGAAAACCTGACGTGCACCGTCCCGTCATTGAAGTGTATAGGGATGCGAAGGTCTATCGTTATACGAAGTATAGCACTACGGCCATGCATGACATGGGATGACATGAGTACCCCCCCCCCTTTCCCTTCATGCGACTCGCTCAACACCTCACGACGCTTTGCGCTTGGTGCTATTAATAGCGATATCTGCCTGGTCGATGAAAACCCGACGTGCTCCATCCCGGCATTGTAGGGATGCGAGGGTCTATGGTCATACGATTACGGCCGTGCATGAAAATGAAGTGCACTCCCCTTCCCCCCCTTCCCGAAACACGCCTCTTTCATAGGGCATGTGTGCAAACCATATCGCTGACGCATGGAGGGCGAGTAAGAAAGGCCAGCCCATGCGGCAGGAGGGGGCGGGGGTGGGTAATGTGCCGCCAGCAGGAGGTGGTGGCTGGGGTCGGGGTG
>MEHQ01003574.1:848988-866427 GCA_008828725.1 Saccharina japonica | reverse complement strand
TTGTAAGGATGCGCCATGAATGACATGGGTACCCCCCGCCCCCCCAACCTTGCCTACTCTCCCCTTCTCTTCTCCTCTACTCGTATGATTTCAGGGCGATCCTGCGGGCGGTAGCGGTGTGTGAGAGAAACGCTCTGCCGTCGCCACTCAACCTGATGCAGGCGGGGGTCACCTTCGGTGTCTGGGTGGCTCACTCAGGTCGCCGGCCGTCGGAGAAGCGGTTGGTGAGGGTGGCGGTTATAGGTTTAGGGTCAAGATATGAGTGACCGTTAGGATATAGGTTTAGGGTCAAGATATGGGTGACCGTTAAGATATGGGTGACCGTTAGGATATAGGTGACCGTTAGGATATGGCTGACCGTTAGGGTATATATAGGTTTAGGGTCAGGGTATGAGTGACCGTTAGAATATAGGTTTAGGGTCAGGATATGGGTGACCGTTAGGATATAGGCGACTGTTAGGATGTGGGTGATCGTTAGGATATGAGTGGCCATTAGAGTATGGGTGACCGTTATTTTGAGGGTGAACCTTAGGATATTAGGACATAGGTTTAGAGTCAGGATATTGGATGACCGTTGAGGTTAGGGTGCCTTACCGCTTACTCGACACTATGGCCAACGGTCACTGTCTACGATATGGATACAGCAGTACATCTACTTCGTATATCCCTATCCCCGACCCGATTAACCAGTGTCCAGGCCTAGTCATTTCACGTCTCAATATTTTATCTTGCGTTTCTATTTTTGTGTTATTTAAGTTGTGTTCTGTGGCGTCTGTGTTGTCTTTTTTCGTGTCCGCCTTTTTTGTTTGCTTGCGTTTCTATTTTTGTGTGTCAAGCGTTCGCAGGCCATGGCCGGGGCGTACTCTCTCGCCCAACGATTTACGGTATGGCTTGTCTTGGGCCCCCCAGCGGTGGTTTTGGCCGTGCTGCTCAACCTGGCGTCGCTGTTCTGGTTCTGGTGGATCAGGTGCGACGGTCTCTTCTCTCGCCTTAGCCCCTCTTTTAGTAGTGCACTCTAATTCCAAGATACACCTAAATTGGACTCTAATTCCAAGTGTTTTGTCCCCACAACGGGACTGTAATCCTTGAGGCCTAAATGGGTTTACAATTAGTAACGCCTTTGGAACTGCAAACCCCTCTTTAGTACTGCACCGTACATACATCAACCTTTCTGACTCTAATGCCAAGCGTTCTGTCCCCGCAACGGGAGTCCAATCCCACTTTAAGGGATTTACTATTAATAACGCCTTTGGAACTGCAAACCCCTCTTTAGTACTGCAATGTACAGAAACCTTAATCTGACTCTAATTCCAAGTGTTTTGTCCCCACAATGGGACTCCAGTCCTTAAGGCCTACAGGGGTTTACTATTAACCCCTTAAGAACTGGTCCCACGAATTTGGGGACAAACTACTTATAATTAGTATGGGATTTGTTTTCCAGTTCTGAATGGGTTAATAACGCCTTTGGAACTGCAAACCCCTATTTAGCAGTGCACTGCACAGAAGCTTCAATCTGACTCTAATTCCAAGTGTTTTTTTCTCCACAACCGGAGTGCAGCCCCCTCCAGTCGCAGCCTGCTTGTTACCTACCCGGTTCGCTCATTCCAAGTGTCCCCCCTCCCCTCCCCCCCCCCCCCCCCCCCATCCACCTTCCCCTCCTTACGTTTTCCCTTTTTTCGCGGCCTGCTGAAGCTTGCGGCATCTGTTCGAGTCTCCCAGGGACACTCCTCGGACACTCCTGACCATGGCGCGCACGACGCTTTGGTGCTGTGTGGGTGCTCCGCTCCGCCTGGTGGTGCTGTGGCTGCTGGCGGCGGCTAGGGTGCGGTCGGAGGATTACGGGACGTGGCGAACGCGAGCGGCTGCGAAAAAAACGGGTACGCATATGATGTGTCTAACCCATTAAGAACTGGTCCCACAGATTTTGAGGACAAACTACTTGGAATTAGAGTGGGTGGGGTAAGTTTTTTCAGTTCTAAATGGGTTAAAAACTGGTCCCACAGATTTGGGGACAAACTACTTGGAATTAGAGTGGGTGGGGTAAGTTTTTTCAGTTCTAAATGGGTTAAGAACTGGTCCCACAGATTTTGAGGACAAACTACTCGGAATTAGAGTGGGTGGGGTAAGTTTTTGCAGTTCTAAATGGGTTAAGAACTGGTCCCACAGATTTGGGGACAAACTACTTGGAATTAGTGTGGGTGGGGTAAGTTTTTTCAGTTATAAATGGGTTAAGAACTGGTCCCACAGATTTTGATAACAAACTACTTGGAATTAGTGTGGGTGGGGTAAGTTTTTTCAGTTATAAATGGGTTAAGAACTGGTCCGACAGATTTGGGGACAAACTACTTGGAATTAGTGTTGGATATTGTTTTCAGTGCTGAAACGGGTAACGAAATTATTATTCAGTCTGATATTTTTTATGTTATTTATGACCACGGTTTTGGTTTATCCGTACTACATACCAGGTACAGTACAGGACATCTATTACGGGGGGGCATAGTAAACACTAATAAATAGGACCTGCGGTACATACAGAAACCTATACATTTTCCTATTTTTACTAACAATATTTAGTCTTACTTACTATGGTCCGCCGTAATAATAAGAAGCAGGAAAAGCTGGCCCAGACTGGATTTCTTCATATGAGAGAGGGTGCTTTCTACACTAATTTCAAGATAACGACTCTAAAAGGAGTATTAAACACATGGCCCACCAGTACTAAATACATGGCCACCACTGTTAAATACAGTGCTGTACCCGTTTTAAGTTTCAAGACCATCCGATTTAAGACCATACATAGTACGAGATAAGACCAAGTAAATCGGCTTTTGTCACGAGGAAAAAAAAATACTTGGAATTAGCATGGTCAGTAGTAAAATATAAAACCATATTAACCACATGGCCCACCACTACTAAGTTATTTATGGCCACCACTATCAAAATACAGTTATGTACCCGTTTTAAAAACCATCCGATTTAAGACCATACATAGTAGAGATAAGACCAAGTACGAGGGAAAAAAAACTACTTGGAATTACTATAGTCAGTAGTAAAATACAAGACCATACGTAGAATAGTAGATATAAAAATCACATTTTTGGGCTTGTGAAGGGGTGGTTTTATAATGGGTACATGCTATATACGCCTTCTTTTTTTTTTCTTTCTTTTTTGTCCATCCCATTTATTATCTTCGCCCTTCCTTTCTCTCTCCTTCCTGGTCGTAACTCGGATCCGGGGTCACAAAGTAGGCTCTTCTCCCTCCCCCCTCCCCGCTACGGTGCTTGCCTTGCATTTTTATCTCGAGAAGGTTTCAGCACTTTCTTCCCTCGTCGACTTGCGTCGGATTCCTAGCTCTGATTAAATACATCGCCCACCACTATCAATATTTTTTTAACAGCGCTCAGGGGTCGACAAGGCGGGGACTTCGACTTGGCCCGCTTGCTAAGGCGTACGAGGTGGGGGGGCGGGGGAGGAAGCAGCTCCGCGCAAGGGTGTTCCGTGGCTGACATGGTGGCCGCTATCGAGGACCCTTTGCATCATGACTGCCGCTCACGGGAGGTGAGGGGGGGCGGGGGCGGGGGGGGGAGGGGGGGTACTCATGTCGTGCACGGCCGTGAGTCCGTAATGACCATAGACCCTTGTATCCTTACAATGCCGGGGACGGACACGTTTTGGGTTTTCACCAACGCAGGGCAGACATTGCCTTGCAACCAAACGGCGAAGCGCCGTGAGGTATTGGGCGAGTCGCACGGAGGGTGAGCTGGGGGGGGGGGGGGTGTACTCATGTGTGCACGGCGTAGTCATATGACCATAAGACCCGCCCTCGCATCCACTACAGAGCGGGACGGAGCGCGTGGGTTTCCACCAACGCAGGCAGACATTGCTTGCACCAAGCGCGAAACGCGCGTGAGGTATTGGGCGAGTCGCATGGAGGGTGAGCTGCAATCCTGCTAAGAGAACGCCTCTGAGCGGACTTGCATATGGACGACAGCTTCAATGAGTTAATTTAAATTTCCTGTGTGTGGCTACTTCCGGAGACAGCAATGGTTTACTATGTAACTGCCATCGCGAACGCCTTACCATATTAACACTCCGTGATAACGACCATTCCTCTGTGCGGAACAAAGATATCTCACCCCGCCAACAAATGATCCTTACTCGACGCTGCCAGCTGTGGTGACCGCAAAAAAAAATAACAAAAAAAAAACGGCACCCTGGTTGTCTAGCTTTCACCAGCGAGTGGCCGATGTTTTCAACAGCGTCGTGCCAGCGCGACCGCAAACCCAACCTAGTAAATATATCCAAAAAATAAAATATTTTTTAATAATGACGGAGGGTGAGCTGGGGGGGGGCGCACTAAATAGTATTCTTGATTTAGGTCATTGTGACCATTGAAACACGCAGGAGAAGAGATGCGTCTAGATTGAGAAGAGGATACATACTTCAGGATAGGGTCAAAATAAAATATTGAGAAATTTATTCGATCTTGGTCAGTCATTGCTGTTCAGTAGAATTTTTGGGGAGGGGGCGTACTGGGAGGGGGGCGTACTCATTTGTTGCTTGCCTTGAGTCATTTGAGCCAATTGACGCACGCATGCCCTTCTTCGAGAGCGGAGCATCAGTTTCCTACTCCTAATAGAGACAGGGGGGGGGAGGAGGAGAGTAGGCGTGCGGGGTTGAGTGCTGTCTGAAAGAAAACAGCACACACACCATAGTTTTTTTTCCCGTTCGCCGTTATTTTCGCCTCAGCCCGATGGTCTGACTACATCAGTATGAGATAGCACAGTTACGTGAGTATGTGTTTTTAAATACGTAATCTTTTTTGGCAGCGAAAACCGTGCGCTGGCTTCCCTCCCCCCCCCCCCCCCCCCCCCCCCCTCCCCTCCCCCCCCGGAATGCCGCCGTCACTGCCACTGACTGCCGTCTGGTGACCAACAACTGATCGCTTTCTCTCTGTGACCTCTGCCTCGCTGCAGGCGCCGTCCTGCTTCAATGATGATTGGCCGAGCACCCTGGGGCAAGTGAAGGCATTGGCCAAGGTGAACCCCGACTGTTTCGGCGTTACGTTTGGATCTGTTGCTGTACAGATCCTGCACAGTGCACAGCATATCCAAACAACTGGCTAGGATTTACTGTAGATGATCTACGAGTAGATAGATCATGGATGATCTACGACTAGATAGATAGATCATGGATGATCATACGACTAGATAGATAGATCATGGATGATCTACGTACGAGTAGACAGATAGATCATGGATGATCTACGAGTAGATAGATAGATCATGGATGATCTACGAGTAGATAGATAGATCATGATTTGTCGGAGGTGTCGTAGTTATTTTCCTGTGAAAACTGAAAAATGGTCCGGCACTAATGCCAAGTATTTTGTCCCCTAACACATGGGTGGAGTTCTAAAGAGTTTTTTTGTTCGCCCTGTTCCCTGTCTGCCCCGCCTCCCCCCCCCCCCCCCCCTCCCTCCCCCCGTCTGTCTCTCTCTCTCTTCAGCGAGATCACGACAGACAAACCCGGACGTCTGATCGGCTCAAGGCACTCGAGACCGCGGTGCACTCCGCTCTCGCACGCATGGACATGCTCACAGACAGAAGACATGCTGACAGATAGAAAGGAAGAAGGCATATGCTGACATGCCTCACAGATAGAAAGCAGCGCACGGGGGGCGCAGCAACAGCACCGACCAGCACAAAAAAAGGCCAATTTTGGCTTTTAGGGGGGGGGGGGAGCGAGCCTGGAGAGGGGAAGAAATTGTCGAAAAAATGTGTGAAGATCTACGGCATCGGCTTTATACAAACCTTGTTGGGACTTGGAAAGTTGTACCTTTTCTGGGACTTGAGAGAGGTTGTACCCTTTATGGGACTTGAGAGGTTGTACCTTTTCTGGAACTTGAGAGAGGTTGTACCCTTTTTTGGGACTTGAGAGGGTTGTGCCCTATTTGGGACATGAAAAAGGTGTACCCTTTTTTGGGACTTGAGAGGTTGTACGTACCCCTTTTGGGACTTAAGAGGTTGTACCCTTTCTGGGACTTGGTAGGTTGTACCCCTTTTTGGACTTGAGATGTTGTACCCTTTCTGGGACTTGAGAGGTTGTACCCTTTTCTGGGACTTGATAGGTTGTACCCTTCCTGGGACTTGAGAGGTTGTACCCTTTCTGGAACTTTGGGGGTTGTACCCTTTCTGGGACTTGAGAGGTTGTACGTACCCCTTTTGGGACTTAAGAGGTTGAACTCTTTCTGGGACTTGGGAAGTTGTACCTTTTCTGGGACTTAAGAGGTTGTACCCTTTTTGGGACTTGATAAGTTGTACCTTTTTTGGGACTTGAGAGGTTGTACCTTTTTTGGGACTTGAAAAGGGTGCACCCTTTTTGGGACTTGACGAAAAAGCCCGGGCTGCTGGGGGTATATACAGTAGTGCCGGTATGTTGGATTAGTGCCGGTTGCCCGCTGTAGTACCTGTGAAATCGCTTGGCACACTGATGGAATTCACCAGTGAGGTAGTGTGCGGAGTATAATAGTGCCGGTCCGGTTGCCGATATAGTGCCGGTGTTGTTGGCTGGCGCATGCCGGCACTATAGAGGGACCAAGGGCACTACTCTGTATAGGGGGGTGTGCGTTCCTGGAGTGCAGTGGAAGGAGGAGGTGTATGATACGCGCCTAGCTAGTATGATAGTGCTTGTGCTTGTGCTGCTGCTGCTGCTGCTGCTGCGGCTGCTGCTGCTGCTGCTGTTGCTAGACGGACTGGGTGGTACAAAAAAAAGATCCAGAGTTCTCGTTATTATACCCGAAAGGATTTTTTAAGGCTGTGGGCGGAGAAGATAAACAAATCTACGCGTGACTTTTACGTACGGGTTGCTTCAAGAGCAGAGCGGAGGGGGGGGGGGGGGGGGGGGGGGGGGGGGGGGGGGGGGGGGGGCTTTGCTCTTTTGTTCTTGCATCGAAAAAAAAAGGAAGTTTGATTTGGGTGTGTTCCGAGCAGAATGGAAGAGGCGGTGGGGAAGCGGGGGGGGGTATTATATAGCTATCCCCTGGGGGGGGGGGGGGGGGGGGATTTATTACTGTCCCGGTGTGGAAGGAAGATATTAGTAACAATTCCCTGTTTTTCAGGGCGAGTTTTCGGGCGGAGGGTATATATAACCACCCTTGGTGGAGGGAGGGGATTTTTAGTGACCATCCCCTGGTTTTTAGGGCGGGATGTTTTCTGATCGGTGGGGCGAGGGTGGTAACAGAGGATATATATATGCCTTTCTTTTACTACTGCCAAAAAAATGTTCCTACTCTAATTCCAAGTGGTTTGTTCCCTAAACAGGGTTTGCAGGTCTGAGAGGGAGTTAATCAGAATGGCGTTTTTTTTGTGAGCGACGGTTTTGCTTCTTTCCCGAAGTTAAATCTTTCAAGTTTTTTTTTCTCTTCTTTTTTTTTTGTCTTTTCAATATGTAGGTTTGTTCCATTTTTATTTAAATTTGTATGTATGTATGTTTGTTTGTTTCTTTTTTCCCTTCCCCTTACGCATCACGTTTGGAGAAAAAGGAAGGAAAAAAAAGGAAAAAAAAAGGGGGGGAAAAGGGGGGGCCAGGCACACACCCCTTTGGATCTTGGAGACCTCTCCTTCCCCCCCTCCCTCCCTCCCCCCCTCCCTCCCTCTCTCCTGCCCTCCCTACCCTCCCTCCCTACCTCTCCCCTCGAGGATGCCGGAAGGGCCCGAGTGGGAGACGGCGAGGGGGGGGTGTGGGGGGTGTACTCATTAGCCGCATGTTCATCTGTGGCCGTAGTCGTATGACCATAGACCCTCGCATCCCTACAATACCGGGACGGAGCACGTTGGGTTTTCACCAACCAGGCAGAAGCATTGCTTGCACCAAGCGCGAAGCAAGCGCCGTGAGGTATTGGGACACGAGCTTGGAGTTATTACTACAGTGGTTGACCGGTTCAGCCTACTATCTTCCCCGATTTGAAGAGGAGGGGGGGGAGGGGGTACTGGTGTCATGCATGGCCGTAGTTGTGTATATATATCACCATGGACCCTCTCGCGTCTCCTAGTTAGTCCCATATATTCAATGCATGCCGGGACGAACGGCACGAGCCGGGCGTTCACCGACAAAGGCACAAGACAAGACATTTTGTTTTTGCACCAAGCTCTGCGAAAGCGCCGTGAGGGAGGGGTGGGGGGGGAGGGGGGAGGGGAGCTGTGAGGAACTGATTTTTTAATACTGTTTTGTTCGGCGCTTTTATATACGTAGTGATTTTGGAGGCGGGCTATTATTACGCCGGGGGGGGGTGGGGGCGGGAGTCTTCCTTCCGCATGTGACCTCGAAAATGATGGCGATGAGTGAGACTAGGGCGATGGATGACAGATCATGATCTAGATCATCCAGTTCCTCGCCTGCCGTTTCGAGAGGATGTTGCAGGGCCTACATAGTGCATATCCAACCCAGGAACCATGTGCTGGTAGATAATTGCAGATTTCCCGGATCGCCCCCGGCAACATAAGAGCTAGAAATCATACGAGATCGGGAGTATACCTACCTGCCTTAAAAGGTCTACTGCTTATTCTGGATCATGAACTGGGGGGATCGATGATCTTGTTGTCCCGATTGTGTGTTGAGCCTATGAAACCACAGGGAAAACATCGGCCAACTCTTATCTAATCTCTCCAAGCGATTTGTCCCTGCATCGTGGGAGGCGTGTTTGCAGCAGTTTGCAATCCTCAAGGTGAGCGTGTTTGCAGCAGTTTGCAATCCTCAAGGTGTACCCGACTCTAATTCCATGCAGTGTTACCCGAAGAAAAACGGATGCGGTTCTGATAAGGAGTATGAAAAAAACTCGTTTACTACTACTACTGTTATATATATACACAGCAGCATAAGAAACGACCTCCACTCTACTTTTCAGGTGGTTTTTATCGTGAAAATATCGCGTGCCATATTCTGCGAAAAAGGACCCATACACTTATTTACGAGTTCCAAGTAGTGCACACGCCGGGCAGACCATGATCTGGATAATCTATGCATACGTCAAACATATCTATACAAGATCTAGATCACCTAGATCCTCCCCTGCCATTGTTGTGCAGGACATCTGATCTGTGGGAAGTACAGGTCCTACCCCCGGAAATGCGTGCCTACTCGTAAATCAGGCAGATTTTTACGGCTCCCACCCGTCAACGTAAGCTAGATCGTACAGATCATACAGATCATGCATATATCTGTCTTGAAGGATCTAGTTCACTCAGTGGGAAATGGGTGATCTGTCCGATGTGTTGTGCGGTTCTTGAGATACCACTTGTTCCGAAATATAAGAACGCCTTCGACTAAATATTAGTGTACAAGCGGTTCTTACATTTCGAGTCAGATTGGCTCTTCTAGAGGCGTTTTGAGATAGGGGAAAGGGGAGTTTGTGTGGTCGCTGTGCTGTGGTGGGTGAGGGGTAAATGTGGGGAACCTCGTATTTTATACTCTTCAAAAGTCGATTTTTGTTTTTTGCACGTTTTTATTTGTTTTTACATCCTTTTTTTTTGCTGTTTTGTATTTGTTCGATTCGATGCTGCGTGCTGGGCTGTGGTGCCGTGATTTTTATTTTATTTATTTTTTGTTTGCGCAAGAACAGATCAGACCAGAACAGATCCCCGTATCATGATCTGATGCTTCGGGGCGCAGATAAATACCCGATTTGTGATAATCCGCACGATCTAGATCGTATGTCTTCCGGGAGTGGGATCTGTATGACACAGCTCATGCGCACATGTTTTCCGAATGGGCATCATCTGTAGGATATCAGATCTTCCACAACATAATGACACAACGGGAATTTTAGGATCTACGTATCTAAATCCTGTTTTGTCCGATGTATGAAGGTTTGACGGCGAATATAGGATTAGGATGATCTGTGGATGATCTGTAGATGATCTGCAGATCCTGATTTGTCTGATGTGAAGAGGACTGTGTACGATAACAATGGAGTGAAGTGGAATGAGCAGTGCTGCACGATGGTTTCAACTCGAGATGGCGGTCGGGGGGGAGGAGGGTGGGGGGGGGGTGGGCGAGGGGGGGGGGGGGCGGTGGGCGGGGAGGGGTGCTCGACGGCCGTTGAGTGCGGCAACCAGCGGGACGGACGGCAGGCGTCGTTTTTTTGTTGTTGTATGAACTAGGAGGCGATACGCCCCCCTCGCCGGCGTTGTAGGGATGAGAGGGGTCTAATGGATGCCATAACGACTACGGCGCATGCACCTGACATGAGTACGACCCCCCCCCGCCTGCACCCTCCGCCCTCAAAATGTTGGAGGTGTCCCTATTAGGAGTAGAAACGGTCCTCCGTCTCGAAAGGGATGCGTGGTCGATGGTCAAATGACTAAGGCAAGCAAAAAAATAGTACCCCCCCCCCTTTTCCCCCTCAAATGTTGGACCGGGTAGGAACGGTGCTTCCGAGGCGATGCTGTGTGTCCAGGCAAGCCGTCGAGAAGATCTCGAAAGGGATGTGTGGTCAATGATCAAATGACTAAGGCAAGCAACAACTGAGTACGCCCCCCCCCCCCCCCCCCCTCCCCTCTTCCTTCCCGCAAGCGGTTTTCGAAACGAACACGATTTTGTCGCGCAATCAGAGCAATAGAAATAAATATTTTATATATAAAAAATATATTTATATGCATATGATAAGTGGGCTCTTTTGTAGCAAGCAGTAACTTAAAAAGGGGTATAGTATAGTAGTCGTAGGGTGTTCCAATGAGAAATGTGATGCGGTTCTGTCGACGGGGGAGGGGGGGAGGGGGGGGGGGGGGGNNNAGGGGGGGGGGGGGAGAGGGGGGGAGCGGCGGCGGGTTCAGTATGGATAGTATTTATAGTAAAATAACCTCAGTACATACGTATGTATATAGCGACGAAGCACTCACCGGTGTTTTTTCAGTATTTTTTTTAGTTTTTTAGTTCTTGTTTTTTAACGTTTTTTTTTTACTTTGTCGTTTTTTCGAGGAAAAAGAGAAAAGCGATAGATGACGGTAAAAATTGGGCACAGTCAGTGTTTTTGTTTTTGAGGCAGGGGGGCGGGAGAGGAGGGGGGACAGGGGAAGAGAGCAAGCAGCCCCCCTTTTTTATTTTGCTGAAGGCGTGGCTGACGAACCTGGGTACGAGTGCTTTTGACGGAGTATGGTACGATATGTAGTGTACAAGAATAAGCCGGTGCGATTTGCTTTTTTGTTTCGAAAACATCTCGACCGGCGATAATTAGCAAGCGACCTTTGAGGGTTTTCCCGGGGTGTACCAGAATGCACAACCTGCCTGCCTGCCTGCCTTACCTACCACTGTCTATGTCCGGGATGTAAGGACCGTTTAGTGTTGATATTAACACGCTAACGGTGCTTATAAATCCGGACAGAATGAGTGGTATCCACCTACTACAGTATTAATAGTGGTGCTTCCTCTATAGTGCCGGTGGTCCCTTTGTAGTGCCGTTGGTCCCTATATAGTGCCGGTATGCGCCAGCCAACAATACCGGCACTATAGAGGCACCGGCACTATTATACTCCGCACAATGCCACACTGGTGAATGCCATCAGTGTGCCAAGCGATTCCACAGGCACTATAGCGGGCAGCCGGCACTATACAGGGACCATTCTACTACACTGTACCTAGTTCGTACCTATATTACCCTACATTGCGTATATTATGCATGTTGCATACGTAGATCGTAGATACATTTGATACATACCGGTATATCGATGGGGTTGACAGCAGTCGTATAATATGGCGGGGAGGTTATTTTCTTTCATATTTGTTTGACCAAGACAAACTTCGTGTACGTACATATGATACGTATGCTATATTTATTCGATCAAAGTATGTACGTATTCCTTTTTTTTCAGTTTTTTTTTTTGTGTGTGCTGATATCGTGCTCATTTCCCGTGTACTTGCCGAGCGAGCAGTATTACGAATACCACAGCAGTAGTGCCGGTCCCTCTATAGTGCCGGTATGTTGGATTAGTGCCGGTTGCCCGCTATAGTGCCTGTGGAATCGCTTGGTACACTGATGGGATTCACCAGTGTGGTAATGTGCGGAGTATAATAGTGCCGGTCCCTATATAGTGCCGTTATTGTTGGCTGGCACATACCGGCACTATAGAGGGATCACTCCTGTTTTGCTATACTTCTGGCGGAATCGCAAGCGGGAGGGGTACGTACGTACACGAGTTTTTTTTTAAAGGAGAGCATAGGGAAGTTTTTTTGCTGTAGGCCTATTGTTGTCGGTATATTATTTCTGTCGCACGCACCGGTTCTTGTTTTCTATTTTGATGTTTTAAGTTTTTATACCGAATAATCCTCGTAAGCAGGTATTACTGTACTTACTACTACTGTACCCGGTGTTCATTCGTGTTTTTTTTTTTCATTTTCCCATTTTTTTTTATTTTTCATGTTGCATTTTTTCGATTTTTGTTCCCGTTTTTTTCGTGTTTTCGTTATTTCGTTCGTTGTTTTTTATTTATATTCTTTGTTTTTTGTTTTTTCGTTTGTTTCCTTCAGTTTCCCGTGGGTCGCAACAACCACCATAATATTTGCGGCGCAATATCAATCACCAATCATCTATCAGGCCCCATGCTTCATAGGGCCGCACAAAAATAAGCAGACTATCGTACATACGTATATATGTATATACAGTACAGCAGTAGTATGCAAAACACGGGAGGGTCCAGTTACAATATTATAAAAAAGCTCTCGACACAGATGATGAACGAGAGCGGAGAGGGGCGCGGGGGGGGGCGTACTCATGTGTTGCTTGCCTTAGTCATTTGACCATTGTCGGGCGGGGGGGGGGGGGGGGGGGGGGGATTGTTGCTTGTTTTAAGTCATTTGACCATTGACCACGCACTCCCTTTCGAAACGGAGCACCGTTCCTACTCCCAACAGAGACACCTATAAATAGCTCCAACAGTTGGGCGCTCACTACGACGCTGTTTTCATACACATATTACAAAGAAGAAACGTGCTAAACTTATCCCCTTCCTGTTTCGCCGCCTAAACGTAGGCACCATCTATCTCCTAGAATAGCGGGGGGAGGGGGTGTACTTCATTTTCATGCATGGCCGTAGTCGTTTGACCATAGAGCCTCGCATCCCTACAATGCCGGGACGGAGCACGTTGGGTTTTCACCAACCAGGCAGACATTGCTTGCAACCAAGCGCGAAGCGCCGTGAGGTATTGGGCGAGTCGCATGGAGGGTGAGCTGCATCCTGCTAAGAACCGCCTGTGAGGCGGACTTGCATATGGACGACAGCCTCCAATGGACTGATTTCATTTCTGGTGTGGCCATCATTCATTGCGTACACTCGTAACGTCTTCTCTGTGTTGGATATGTACTTATACAGACAGGTCCTGCACATTAAGCATCTGATAACGGCCGGTATAGGTTAGAATCACAGGTGCCCGGGACACCCCCCCCCCCCCCCCCCCCCCCCCCCCCCCCCCCCCCCACAGCACAACGTGGGTGTAAAAAACTCCTTATTGTGGAGACATCGAACGATTTAGAAGAGCGATGCCCCTTTAAGGGTGGTGGCTTATTTAAGACCAATGCCCCTTTAGGGGTGGTGACTTAAGAGCAATGCCCCTTTAGGGGTGGTGGCTTATTTATCAGGGGTGGTGGCTTGTTCAAGACCAATGCCCCTTTAGGCGTGGTGACATATTTTATAGCAATGCCTCTTTAGGGGTGGTGGCTTATTTAAGACCAATGCCCCTGTAAGGGTGGTGGCTTGTTTGAGAGCAAAGCCCCTTTAGGGGTGGTGGCTTGTTTAAGACCAATGTCCCCGTAGGGGAGCGGCTTATTTGATACCAATGCCCCTTTAAGGGTGGTGGCTTATCTTCTGAGTTCCTCGCTTGAGGAGCTCAATTATCTCGCCCGAAGCAATACTTCGAAAAACGTTTCTTCGCGCTAGGATACCAGTACCAGTAGTCCCAAAACTGAATACACTACAGTGTACCCGACTTAAGAGAGGGTACCCTATATTCCCTAGGTTTACCTAGGGAGATCTATAACGGGAACTCCAAACTTGTCTGTCTGTCTGTCTGTTTGTCTGTCTGTCTGTCTGTCTGTCTGTCTGTCTGTCTGTCTGTCTGTCTGTCTGTCTGTCTGTCTGTCTGTCTGTCTGTCTGTCTGTCTGTCTGTCTGTTTGTCTGTCTGTCTGTCTGTCTGTCGGTCTGTCGGTCTGTCTGTCTGACCCCGCGTCCAAAGAGGCTCCAATCCACGGCATTTTTTCTCCCCAAACCTGACGCGCATACCGCGCGTAGCGAGAATCGATCGCCGACACACGTACAAGCAGGCTGAGCCAACTTTCGGCTTCAACGGAGCCCTGCGCCTTGAGCTATGCGTCCCACCTACACCCTGGCAAGCAATCTTCGCTCGCTCATGCAGGAGTCGGTACGAGCAGCAAAATCGTTCGCATTTTTCCTACAGCGCATCGCTTGTATCAAAAGTGGGATTGCATGGTCGAGCCTAAAGTCTCGAAGCTGGCTTGGGGTCTAAACATTAGTCGTGCACTACGCGTGCGTATACCGTATTTCACATTGAGGTAGGCTGGCTTGGGGAGACTTAATGTCGTTGGTCGGTGCGGCAGAGCGGGCAACTTGTGGCCGCCATCAGAGTTGCGTTTTTTTGGCAAGAGTCATGCCTGGCCCTTATGAGTTGTGAAAAGGATCACGGGACGAACGGAAGGACTAGTTTTTGCTAAATGCTTGACAGGGGACCCCAGTGTACCATTGCAGTGTACCACACTGGGGAATATTTTGCCTTCCTTGGAGGGTGGAGTAGTACCTATTACAACATGGGACTATAGTGATCAGGACAACATGGGACTATTTATAGAGTGATCAGGACCCATCACATACACAAAAACCTATATATTCCAGTTTTTTTACTATTAATAAGCACATTTGGTCCTAATTACTGCTGTATGTTCTCCCGTGATGTAATATGGTCGTCGGTTACAAAAGCTCCCCTTCAGGATGATCGTGATGGACTTGAAATCCGGGGGGGGGGGGGGGGGGGGGGTCGCAAGCTAAAAAAAGGGAGACAAACACAGCAGGCGTTATTTCCTCGTACCCACGGTTACTCTTGCGTATGGTAGCCACCGGGCAATAACGAACAACATAAAAAAAAAAAAACATCTCTTGAAAGCTCGTAATAAAGAAAAAAGAAAGAAGTAGACACCGAGCAAAGTAACCGGGCGAGTCACACCGACCACAGGACGCGTGCTACGGTAGAGGTAGCACTTTTTGGCTGAATCGTTTTCTGAACGATCGGGCTCCTTAACCCAAATTGGTCGTTTTTTTTTTCATTTTTGTGACGAAATGTGCTTCAGAGTATACTTCGGTCGTGAGATTTCTGATCCGGCAGCACTTTTAGTTTCCTCCAAAATCCTTTTTTTCGGTGAGGTATGGCGCTCCTTAAGTGAGGAGCTCAGAAAAAACATGGTGCACCTCTATCGTAGCATGCGTCACAGCCCAAACCAGTTTATAGTTAGTTTGACATTAGGTGGTACTTACCTGGTAGGGTTCCGGAGTGTGAGCTGCAACATGTATTTATTGTGAACCGTCTTATTAATAGCTTTCGCGTCGTATTTACGTCTCACTGGATGCGAGTTAATTAAAGAAAAAACAAATGTCTGCAGTGCATCGTACATACTCCGGTAAAATCAGTGTTCACGCTTTCTTTGGATTTGAAGAATGATATATACCTGTGGTACTTTTGCAGCTTTCTAGGCAACAAGGCCTGTTAAGACAGAAAACGGTATATAATACCGCCGGGATTGTGCCACACCGGCTGACGATAGGCTATAGGCTAGAGGGAACCATTCGGCACACAATGCATGCTAAAACGGCAGTGCTCACTGGCCAAAGAACCGTCATAAAACGGTTATCGCGCAACATCTAGCAGAAAAATTATACTGCTGTAGGAGCTATTAAATAATAGATGATCTACTGCTGTGAAGATCGTGGTCTGAAAAAAAAGAAGAAAAAAAACAGGGCGACATCAGCCGCCGACATAAAAGCCAAACACACCGAAAAAAATAAAATAAAAAAATGAATAGAACTGAACTCGTGTAATTGGTTCAGAATTTTAAACGGCCTTGAGTAGCTTCTACTACTGCTGCCGTTGTTGTTCGAGACCGCTCCCCCGCCACTACGTACGTACGTCCCGGACGCAAAGAGCGTTTCTACCTGTGGGCACTAACCCTGTTTGTTGGACCTCATCAGCAGCAACGCCTGCCGCGTCAAGCTTTTCAATACACACGCAAACGAATAAGCAAAAGAGTGTCAGGCTACCAAACTAAACAAATCCCCAAGACGGGAGGGGGAACAAAAAAAAAAAAAAAAAAAAAGTAGGGTCAACAAAACGCACTGATCAATCACTACGTAGTATCATCATCCATCCACTTTGCCCCCCCCCCCCCCCCCCCCCCCCCCCCCCCCCCCCCCCCCCCCCCCCCCCCCCCCCCCCCCCCCCCCCCCCCCCCCCCCCGCTGTCAGGTTCCATCCAGGCCGAGGCACGCCACACAACGCAACACAAAAAAGGTTATCTCTAAGCCTTAGTACGTACACACGTACCCGGTACGATGCATACCACGCGCGCGCACGAGAGAGAAACAGAGAGAGAGGACGAAGAAGCGCCGACAACAACAACATCACCACCACCAACACCACCACCACGGCATCGTACCGCCATTATCTTGTGATCTCGCGAGCAGCGTCGCATTCCGCAGGTAGCACGCGGAGGTGCAAAAAAAAAAGGGCGACCTAAGTAAAAAACTTTACAGTCTCCTCCCCCTTCTTCCCCCTGGAGATAAAAAGGGGCGACTCCATTCAGCAAAATGTACCAGTCCCCCCCCCCCTCTTTTTTATCTCTTTCTCTCTCTCCCCCCGTCCTTTCTCCCTACCCTACCCTACCCCACCCCCGCCTCCGCACGTGCCTCTCCTCTAACACAACATGACCTTCCTCTTTTGCGTCTACTGGGGTAACTGTGCTGCCAGCATAGCTAGCTAGTATGCGCGGCACAAGAAAATAACACAAAAACCATCATGGACGAACGAGAGCGAGAGGAGGAAGCGGCAGCAGCAGTAGCAGCAGCAGCAGTAGCAGCAGTGAACAACAACAACCAAAAAAAAAAAACAAGCAAAAAAGGACGGGGGGTGGGTGGGTGGGTGGGCACAACCAAACCAACCCAAACCCAACCCGACCCAACCCAACCCGAAGCCAACCGAATGGCATGGAAAACCGACCTAAAGCCCTGACCAACCCACTCCCACGACACAGCCACAAAGCGCACACGCAGCAGCACACGCTTTCCGGCTCACAGATGCCACGCATCTCTTTATACCACCGTGCTTTGCCGTCTCTAACTAAATGGGACAGACGATGTTGGGTGGTTGGTTATTGCCGTGTGTGTGGGC
>MEHQ01003574.1:821470-840070 GCA_008828725.1 Saccharina japonica | reverse complement strand
AGGGGAGAGGGGTGGAACTCCTTAAATGGCGATGCTCAGAGAAACTGACAGTATGTGCCACTGTACCCCTATCGTTAGGGTTAGTGTGGACAGTCAACCATTTAATCAAAGCTGACACAAGCCGTATGGACTACTGGATGAGGCTGGCGGAGGCAACACCCAGCAACCTCAAGCAGTAAAGCGTGCGGGCTAGGGTTAGGGTTACCTGTGCAAGGCGTTGACCCTCCGGCTCGGACAGCACTTCTGCTATGCTCTTCGACGCTAACTGCTCCACCGCTACCCCACTCCCACTGTCGCACAGTTACACAGTGAACAGTGACAGTACACCGAACACGCCGCAATGGCAAAAAGCAACAGCAGCGACAAAAAACAACAACAACACGAACAACAGCAACAGCAGTAAAAAGAGCAAGGACAACAGCAGCAACAAAAACGAGAACAACAGCAGCAGCAAGAACAAGAACAAACAAAAAACAAACGAAAACAAACAAAAACAAACAAACAAACAAACACAAACAAACAAACAAACAAACAAAACAGAATACACAAAACACAAAACAAAAAACAAGAACAAGAACAGAGCGCCAAGACGAACAAAAACAACAGCAGCAGCGAACAAGATGCAGACAGGAGAACAAACGGAATGCAACACGGAGACGACCGAGGGGAGCGGTAAGAGGGAGGCGTTAAGGAGGGAGGGGGGGGAGCGAAGACGTAAAAAAAAATACACATCACGGCGGATGCAGGCGACAAACAAAAACAAAACGCCCACAACACGACCTATTACTATTAATATAAACAAACTATACCAGCCTACAAAACCCTAACCCTTAACCGTAACCCCCTTGACCGCCTGGGAAAATTCGGAAAATTATCGGAAAATTCTCGCATTGAAGAATATGATGAGGAACAATAATAGTGTGTGGCTATCAACCAGTATGTCCAAGATGGAGTAAGTCGTAACAGACGACTTGTTGTGTACTGCTCAAGGCAGCGCCACAAGACGAGCTGGGATTAGTAGTAAAAGACCACTCCATTGTACGGCTCAAGGCAGCGCCATAAGACGAGCTGGGATAAGTCGTACAGACCACTCCATGTACTGGTCAAGCGAGCGAACGCCAACACGGTGTCGAAACCCTTTTTCCAGGGCAAGACCGAACCCTACAGCATATAGTCAAATTGTAAGTTAGTTTGTTAAAGAAAAAAAAAAACGGGGATGCAGCACGCCAAAGGAGTACGCACGTACCAGGTATTAACCAACTCTTTGGTTCCACCGCAAAAAAATAACACGCCGTTTACGATGCCAAGCAAGTACTCTGCCCCCGAAATAAAAAAACGCAGGGTAGAGCGCTGAAGGAACAAAAACTTTCCTCTTGTTTCTTTCTTCGTTCGAAGAAGAAGCAAAGGCTAGCTGAGTGAGTTCTAGCTGGATGTCAAGACTGGCTGTAGGATGAGGGTCTTCCCTCGAGTTGGGGAAATATAGGGGACTGCTGTTTTCACCTATTTCCTATCTCCTTCTTCGAGTACCCGTTTGTATCTTGCCGACAGCTCTCATTTTCAGCGATCACGGGGGATCATACCACTCTGTCCCGAAATATAAGCACCGTTTTTACTGAATATAAATGTGTGAAAGGTGCTTATATTTCGGGACAGAGTGGTAGTAAATAAGAATACGGTACACACGAAAACCTAGTATATACTCACCTATTTTTACTTTTGATATCAATATTTGGTCCCTATTTACTATGGCCCTCCGTAATTAGTACGGGATGAAAGAGTGGAATTACCTCCCGCTATCAGTGCTACCAGTCATGTATAACGCACCCGCGGTCGCGAAATTCTGAGTGAAAATCCTCCAAAACAACACAAGAGAGCACAAACACAACCACGAAAATGGTGGTCGGCTTGGGGAACGAGGGGTTTCCATATATATATACGCATGCATCGCTCTCACTCGCACTCGCAACCCGAGACGAAAACAAAAATCGTGATATAGGGAAGGGAAGGGAAGGCGCACGGCACGCACCGGTAGTGTCGGAGTATGTCGATGAAGTCCGTCACCGTCATCAGCCCCACGAATCGCCGTTCCCGAGAGTCCCACAACGGTGCTGCTTGCATGTCTGCCCAGCACGGCGTATGATAAGGCGGCCGGCGCATGGGCGGAGCGAAGTTCACAAGTCAGGAGAGAAGGCATTAACGTATGATATGATAAGCCCGATATGAAAAAAGGTGCACCAACGGAGGGATCAACAAATACACCTACCCATTTTACTTTTGCATGTGACGTTTATAACCCGTTCAGAACTGAAAAAAATATCCCACACTTATTCCAAGTAGTTTGTCCCCAAATACGTGGGACCAGTTCTTAAGGGGTTAAAGAGGGGCAACGTGCGCCCGCCCCTCCCCTTACCCTGCCCCCTTCTCCTTTTACCCTCCCATGCGCTCCCGCCCTCTCCCACACCCTACACCCCCCCCCTCCCCTCTTCCCCCCCAATGTCTGCTTGGTCGGTGAAAACCCGACGTGCTCCGTACTGGCATTGTAGGGAAGCGAGGGTCTATCGTCATACGACTACCGCCGTGCGCGACATGAGTACACCCTCCCCTTCCCTTCCCCCCCAATGTCTGCCTGGTCGGTGAAAACCGACGTGCTCCGTCCCGGTAATTTAGGGAAGCGAGGGTCTATGGTCATACGACTACGGCCATGCATGACATAAATACACCCCCCCCCAATAAATATATGATATATTTATAGGTTGGGTTGGCGTCGGTTGGCAACGACGCTGTAAAACACGCCACTCGCTGCGTGAGCTAGACAACCAGGGTGCCGTTTTTTTTTGTTATTTTTTTTGGNGTCTTCCCTCGAGTTGGGGAAATATAGGGGACTGCTGTTTTCACCTATTTCCTATCTCCTTCTTCGAGTACCCGTTTGTATCTTGCCGACAGCTCTCATTTTCAGCGATCACGGGGGATCATACCACTCTGTCCCGAAATATAAGCACCGTTTTTACTGAATATAAATGTGTGAAAGGTGCTTATATTTCGGGACAGAGTGGTAGTAAATAAGAATACGGTACACACGAAAACCTAGTATATACTCACCTATTTTTACTTTTGATATCAATATTTGGTCCCTATTTACTATGGCCCTCCGTAATTAGTACGGGATGAAAGAGTGGAATTACCTCCCGCTATCAGTGCTACCAGTCATGTATAACGCACCCGCGGTCGCGAAATTCTGAGTGAAAATCCTCCAAAACAACACAAGAGAGCACAAACACAACCACGAAAATGGTGGTCGGCTTGGGGAACGAGGGGTTTCCATATATATATACGCATGCATCGCTCTCACTCGCACTCGCAACCCGAGACGAAAACAAAAATCGTGATATAGGGAAGGGAAGGGAAGGCGCACGGCACGCACCGGTAGTGTCGGAGTATGTCGATGAAGTCCGTCACCGTCATCAGCCCCACGAATCGCCGTTCCCGAGAGTCCCACAACGGTGCTGCTTGCATGTCTGCCCAGCACGGCGTATGATAAGGCGGCCGGCGCATGGGCGGAGCGAAGTTCACAAGTCAGGAGAGAAGGCATTAACGTATGATATGATAAGCCCGATATGAAAAAAGGTGCACCAACGGAGGGATCAACAAATACACCTACCCATTTTACTTTTGCATGTGACGTTTATAACCCGTTCAGAACTGAAAAAAATATCCCACACTTATTCCAAGTAGTTTGTCCCCAAATACGTGGGACCAGTTCTTAAGGGGTTAAAGAGGGGCAACGTGCGCCCGCCCCTCCCCTTACCCTGCCCCCTTCTCCTTTTACCCTCCCATGCGCTCCCGCCCTCTCCCACACCCTACACCCCCCCCCTCCCCTCTTCCCCCCCAATGTCTGCTTGGTCGGTGAAAACCCGACGTGCTCCGTACTGGCATTGTAGGGAAGCGAGGGTCTATCGTCATACGACTACCGCCGTGCGCGACATGAGTACACCCTCCCCTTCCCTTCCCCCCCAATGTCTGCCTGGTCGGTGAAAACCGACGTGCTCCGTCCCGGTAATTTAGGGAAGCGAGGGTCTATGGTCATACGACTACGGCCATGCATGACATAAATACACGGCCCTAGACCCACCCCCCCGCTCCTCTCTTCCCCCTCTCCTCCTCCTCCTCCTCCTCCTCCTCTCTCCTCCTCTCTTCCCTTTTCCTTTCCTCGCTCTTCCTCCTCTCTCGTCCTCCTCCCTCCTCCCCTCCTCCTCCTCCTCCTCCCTCTCCTCCTCCTTGTCCTCCTTCTCTCTCCTTTGCTCCTC
Source organism: Saccharina japonica (assembly GCA_008828725.1). Classification (NCBI taxonomy): domain Eukaryota; class Phaeophyceae; order Laminariales; family Laminariaceae; genus Saccharina; species Saccharina japonica. The sequence goes on along the minus strand of MEHQ01003574.1, from coordinate 835,766 downwards.
CTTTCCTCTTTCTCCTCCTCCTCCTCCTCCTCCCCGTCCTCCTCCCCCGCCCCACCCTCCCTGCCCTTTCTTCTCTTCCCTGGCGCTGCCTTTACTGCCGCTACCGCTACCGTTGCAAGGGCGTCTTGTCTCACCATGCTCTACAAGCGCGTAGAACGCCAGCTGTACTGGAATGCTTGCGTCGAATACCACCACCTGATAATCAAACAAAAAATCGAGGGCCGAACGACCGACGGAAAGACGGACGGACAGACGGAAAGACGGACGGAAAGACGGACGGACGGACGGACGGATGGAAGGAAAGACCAACGGAATGACCGACGGACGGAAAGACCGACGGACGGAAAGCCCGATGGAAAGAAAGACCGACGGAAAGACGGACGGACAGACAGACGGACAGGCCGACCGACGGAAAGACAGACGGTAGGAAAGACCGACAGAAAGACGGACGGACAGACGGATGGAAAGACGAACGGACGGAAGAACGTGAGACGCAAAAAAAAGGCATTGACGTTGGCGTCGTGTAACGTGAACGGCCTAACTTGGCTGGGCTTGGCTTGGCTTGGCCAGCACAGCAACGGAGCTTACACATCACGGCAACGCAGCCGGCCTCATCTCACGTCCCGAGGACGAAAACAATTATAGCCAACGACGAAACGTAGCTTCTAACCCCGCACAAACTACAACCAATAGCAACGCCACCAACTATCCAGGCAAGAAAAAACAAACAAGCACAAGACCCACCACTGCAGGCAGAACGGAAAAAAAAACGAAAACAGGAAGGCGTACCAAGGTCACATAATCTCCAGGCGCTTCCTTCCTGCCAGCGAGTCAGCTCTACAGGAGACAGCTGCCAATCTTCCACCCTAAGCTTATAGGGACGGGAGGAATGAGCGAAGCCGCCGCCCCCATCACCACCGACAGAACCACCGCCGCCACCGCCGCCACAACCACCGTGGCGGCCGCAGAAAGCCGTCTCACAGAAAAATACCACGAGGTTGGTTGCGTTTCTCCAATGCGTTAGTGTTTCCGTCCGACGCGACTGCCTTCTCTCCGTCCAACGCGGCTGTCCAATCTCGGCTCGACACCGACAGGGCTGGCTCATAATAGTACCACTGCAGGGGTCACCGGGAGGAATGATACAACCCAAACGACGATTGTTGCCGTGCACCCACCACCCACCCACCCACCCACCCACCCACCACCCGTCTACGCCCAACCACCCCACTCAACCACCTCCCCTCCCACCCACCCCCACCCCACCCACTCACCCCAATCCCCACCCCATCCACCTCCCCCCCCAACCCACCGCACCGCCATCCCCACCCATCCACCCGATCAAACACGCCTCCACATAATTAGTTTCAAACGAGGCTTACCTTTCCGCTGTGCTTCAGAAGGTCGTAGCACACGTGATTTCGCAAAAAATCGTTGATGCGCTCCTTCCCCGCCTTCTGCACCACCTCCCTCTCGTTCATCAACGACGCCTGCAAAAAACAGAATTCCACAAAAAATCGAACACAGATCAAGCACAAAAAACAGGCACCCAAATAAAAGAGCACAAAAAAAAGCCCAGACGGACCGTGGTGAGCGTATATACGTGCTACGTGCTTATGTGCTTACACGCTGACAGCCACTACCACGGTTAGAAACTTGGTGAGACAGCAGTACAGTTTACGGCTCGGCCCAGAGCTTCGACAAATGGGTTGATAGTCCATACTATTACGATAAATCCTCATTGACGCTTCAATCCAAAAAACTTCCCGATAAATTTCCCGATAAATTTCCCAGGTGGTGGTTGGGGTTCGAGAAATGTATCGAGAAATTTCCCAGACGGTTGGGGTTACAACATTTTCCCAAGATTTTTCGCGGGAATTTTCCCGAGAATTTTCCCAGGCGGTTGGAGTTTAGGGATAGGGTGTAAGGTTTATCATTAATAGTGTATGTCGACCATTTGGTCGAAGAATCTGGCGCAAGTCGCAAAACAGTCCTCCACTAACGTGGTGCGAAAACTGCAATGCATGGCGCAGAGGTATGTAGCCACAACCGGCCAATTACAGTAGTTATAACCCTGCTAGGGCTTTGATTTAACTTGATTGTAGTACAGAGGGGGAAAAATTGCCGGAACCAAAAAAAGGCTTCATTGCAGTACAGCATCGGCCACACTAAGCAGTCTGTGGTAGGAGGGGATAGGGGACGCATCCGTACCGCAATGTAAAGAGAAAATAATGCCTCATTGGACAAATGGACCGGGGTCTCTCAGATTACTAACATCGGTAAAAGAGTGCATCACTGAATCACATGGGACCTCTATCTCTCCAAGTCGACGGAGGGCGTCGCCAGCGGGGAAGGGGGCATGATAAGAACAGCGGGCTAGCCTACCAATAAGCACAGTAAAAAAAAAAACATGACCCTCTTTCCAATCAAGCAGCCAACAGAGCCGCCAACAAGACCAAAAGTTGTCTAAGCCTCGCGATGCAAACGTCAAGCACATCACGCATATATATAGTCGTACAAAACCTCGCACAGATCATCGACTCCCACATGATGATCTGGATATTTCAGGGCAGACATCTTCCTGATCTGTATGATTTGTATGATCTGTATGATATGTACGATCTGTATGATCTGTATGATCTAGATCATGCTGCCGGTGGGAGCCGTATAAAATCTGCATGATCTACAGTAGCACAGGTTGGATCTGTACAGTATCTGTACTGTACAAATCCTGCACAGCATATCACAACGGACGGTTAGGATCTAGATGATCTAGATGATCTGTAGATGATCTACTGTAGATAGATACATCGTGATCTCTCTCACGTGTGAGTCTATATCCAATATCGCCAAATTAAAAGAAACCAACGTGTTTAAGCCCGTTTCTGACGCGTGTTCGCCTTGATTCTCTGATAATTTTCTCAGAATTTTCTGAGGCTCTTCACTTGAGCTCTATTTGCCTTTTGTTATAAAAGCTTAACCCTTACTGCAGCCTCATTTTGGGGACAGACCACTCAAATTCTAAGTAATTTGTCCCCAAAACGGGACTCCAGTCCTAAAAGGGTTAACCCAAAAACTGGCGTTTTTTAGAAAAGCTCAAAGTGCAAAACCTGAAGAACAATCCCAAAACCTATACGAAGTATACTCCTATTAATAGTAGGTATATCAAGAAAAATATTGTCAAAACACTATTATTTCTTTGGTATTCCAACGATACTGGGTTAACCCCTCAAGAACTGGTCCCGCGTTTTAGGGTACAAACTACTTGGAATTAGTGTGGGATAACCTTTTCAGTTCTGAATGGGTCAAGGAGCATACTACAGTAGCATACTATTATAATAGTTATATACTAATAGTCATACTATTAGTCATACTAAAAGTCAGTCATAAATATGTAGGCCAAAGAGTGCTACCCCTATGGAAGCACGCCTTCTTACAAATAGGACCTACGGTACACACAAACATGTACCAGGTATACATTTGTCAAATTTTACTATTAAATAAATACATGTACAAAATTGCAGCTGCTGCTCGGAGAGAGCTCGACAGCTTTTCTTAGACGTAGATTTTTGCCCTTTTCGCGATAACTGGCGATGACGTCCACCCGGCGACACGCAACTCCCTCATCGTGCTCGCCGACCCCTGCTCTGCCTACTCTGCCAAGGGCGGTCTCGGCCGTGCCCAACTCATGTCTCACGGGGCTGCGATTTTTCCAGGATTCCATGCCCTTTTTGTCACGTGCACATACCATAACAACCAGTACATGCTTTTTTGTTCTACACGCAAACCGCATTATTCAAGATTCCGTTTTTTTTATGTACGAGTAGACGACCAACCCGGAATTTTATCGTACCGGCTCCTTTTACTGCGGATATACACGTACGTATTATATGTACGAGTACCAGTACCGCTGCAAGCAGTAACAGAGTATCATATACCAGGTAATTTTTAATATGCGATGATATCTGTACAGTATTCATACGTGCGTGGTATTCAGCAGTATGGCAGTGGTCGGTGTGTGCCTGGATATAGTACCGGGCAGGGCCTCGCGTGCGCTCGCGGGCGTGGACATGCGGGCGGTGGGCGCTGCAGCAACGTTTATCAAGAATATGGAGAGCGCACATACAAAACACACACGCTCTTTTGTTTTACACGCTACTGCTGTACATGCATAATCAAAGATTCCCTCATCGTGCTCGCCGACCCCTGCTCTGCCTACTCTGCCAAGGGCGGTCTCGGCCGTGCCCAACTCATGTCTCACGGGGCTGCGATTTTTCCAGGATTCCATGCCCTTTTAGTCACGTGCACATGCCATACCAACCAGTACATTATTTTTTGTTCTACACGCAAACCGCACTATGCAAGATTCCGTTTTTTTATATAGACGACCAAACNGGGGGGGGGGGGCTCGCCGCTGTGATTCAAGCGCGCCATGCATGCTACATAATACTGTGGCTGAATTTGGCGAATGGACTATATATATATACTCGCCACTGCTGTCGGCTGAAGCAAAATATACCGTAGGGCTGTGAGTTGGAATAAGTCGCAGTCTAGTTACTAGTCGGATAGATAGTTGGCTGACTATATGTCACCGGCTAGTTCCTAGTCGGCTAGGTATTCGGCTAGCTGCATGCGGCATTTTTCTAGGAGTTGTGTGTGTGTTGAACTGTATGATCTGTATGATCTGTATGATCTGTATGATCTAGCTCATGTTGCCGGGTGGGAGCCGTAGAACCTGCATGATCTACTGTACTTCACGTATCCTGGGGTTAAGCTGTCCTGTACTATAGTGTGCTAGATTTCAGGGAAACGAACTATCAACAGTGTGACGACATCAGCATACAGATCCTGCACACCATCTGATAAGAGCAGGCTAAGTTCTACGAGTAGATGATCTATCTGGTCTATCTGAGCTATCTATATGTAGGTCGTGATCTCCCCGACGTGTGGTAGGTTAGAAATAAGAGTGTTTTAGCTAGTGACAAAGTTAGGCTAGTGACAAAGTTTGGCTATTAATAGTGACAAAATTTTGGCTAGTGACAAACTTAGGCTAGCGATAAAAGTTAGGCTAGTGACAAAGTCTGGCTAGTTACAAAGTTAGGCTAGCGATAAAAGTTAGGCTAGTGACAAAGTTAGGCTAGTGACAAAAATTGGCTAATGACAAGATTAGGCTAGTGACAAAGTTTGGCTAGTGACAAAGTTAGGCTAGTTGACAAAAGTTGGCTAGTGACAAAGTTAGGCTAGTGACAAAAGTTTGGCTAGTGACAAAGTTTGGCTAGTGACAAAAGTTTGGCTAGTGACAAAGTTGGGCTAGTTGACAAAAGTTGGCTAGTGACGAAGTTTGGCTATTAATAGTGACAAAGTTAGGCTAGTGACAAATTTTGGCTAGTGACAAAGTTTGGCTAGTGAAAAAGTTGGGCTAGTTGACAAAAGTTTGGCTAGTGACAAAAGTTAAGCTAGTGACAAAGTTTGGCTAGTGACAAAAGTTTGGCTAGTGACAAAAGTTTGGCTAGTGACAAAAGTTTGGCTAGTGACAAAAGTTTGGCTAGTGACAAAGTTTGGCTAGTGTCTGCTCACCTGGGCGAAACAGACAAAAAAGCGTCTTGACCGGCGCTCGGGCCCTTGCCCCCCCCCCTCCCGACAGGGGTCGAATTGATAGGACCGGTCGGGTCTTACTTACTGGGATCAACCCAGTGAGGGCCCTAATACCAGCCGGCGCCACATGGTCATACGAGTGAACAGCAGCTCATCCCCCAGAGGCCGCTACCGTATTCGTGGAGGCCCCACACACCGGGTAGACGACCGATCTCCATTCAATGGTCTAGATGTTTCCGGGGAGATATGTCCTTGGTCTGTATGGTCTAGCTCATGTCGACGGGTGGGACACCCGCAATCTGCGTAGTCTAGAACAGGCTGGATCTGTAGTGTACAGATCGCTCGTAACGGGAGTTAGGATAGTATAGTGGTAAGTGATCTAGATCGTCATATGTTCGATGGGGTGTGGAAGTCACAGAAGGAGCTCAGGCTGAAGGCACCAGAAGGTCATCGAAAAAAATATCCAGTAACAATAATACTGCCAGTACCAAGTAAAGGTCGTCGAAAAAATATTCAGTATACTATACTGCCAGTACCAAGTAAAGATCGTCAAAACAGTATCCAGTCACTGCCAGTACCAAGTACAGGTCGTCAAATAAATATCCAGTATACTGCCAGTACCAAGTACAGGTCGTCAAACTAATACCCAGTATACTGCCAGTACCAAGTAAAGGTCGTCAAAACATATCCAGTATACTGCCAGTACCAAGTACAGCTCGTCAAAAAAATATCCAGTATACTGCTACTGTAGTACCAAGTAAAGGTCGTCAAAAAAATGTCCAGTATACTGCCAGTACCAAGCAAAGGTCGTCAAAACAAAATCCAGTATACTGCCAGTACTCCCAGTACTTCCACCAGAACCAGTACCTCACAGCAGCACGCCCGCCGCACCCAACCGTACTATCCTGGTACCGTGCTGCAAACAACCTTCGGAGAGCACTAGAGGGGTCAATGAGGGTGAAAATGCTCTTTTACGCGTACGTACTGACTTGAGATTTCAATTTTTCAGCAAAACAATGACCCCCATGACTGAAGTTTCACAACAAAAATAGGCAAGGCTTTTCACGGGTCATGAACCCATAGTACACGCGGGGGTCGGGTCAGGGGGTCTTTAAAAACTCACGGGTCGGGTAGGATGGGGTCACCCAACCCGACCCGACCCGACCCGACCCGACCCGACCCGACCCGACCCGACCCGACCCGACCCGACCCGACCCGACCCGACCCGACCCGACCCGACCCGACCCGACCCGACCCGACCCGACCCGACCCGACCCGACGCGACCCGACCCGACCCTACCCGCGAGTATTTATCTGACCCGTAAACAGCCCTGAAAAAGTACACCATGTTTTATGGTTGGCGGTATTCGGTGGGTAAGTCGATAGGTCTCAGTCGTCGAACGTTATACTTCGTGTATATACCAGGTATACCTATAAGGAATGGTGATACAGGCGGGAGGGTTTGGTTGCGTTTTCGACAAAAAAAAAAAAGAGCTGAATCTGCGGGGATTTTGTTCGACACCTGATTATCTTACACCCGCTCTCTCGCCCGTTCGTACATCACGAGTAACCACGCCCTACGGTACAGTACAGTGGTCGGTTTCTCCCCCGGTGTAAAGCAAGGTGGTCTGCATTATTCGCGGGGGTAAGCGTGCAAGTCTACGTTAACGCTCGCACGGCACTCGCAATCGCATCCTGGCTGTACTTCGAGTACGCTGCTGTTCTCACTTTAGCCCGTCGCCAAAAATCTACTCCGTCCGTGGTCACAGGGCAGGTTCCCAAAAACTCTGGAGTGGAAGAATACCTCAGGCAAAACAAATAGAGAAATAAAGAAATGAAGAGATAAAAAAATACAGAAATGAGAAATAAAGAAACGCGAAATACCGAAGTAAAGAAATAAGAAATAAAGAAAGAAAGAAAGAAAGAAAGAAAGAAAGAAAGAAAGAAAGAAAGAAAGAAAGAAAGAAAGAAATTAAGAGTTAATAAATAAAAACACAAAGCAGTACGATACACATCATAGTTGAAGCATACCGTACACCTCAACCAAGAAAAAGTCTAGTCAAACTCTGAAAAGAAAAAGGACAAAATGAGAAAGGACAAAAAAATAGGACAAACATAAAAAAGAGGAGAAAAGGCAGAAAAGCGCATATGACAACATGACAATATTATTACACCATTAACCAGAGGTGCACGAAAAAAAACAAAAATCGGCACCCCACTACCTATTTTCGAGACCTACACAGGGGGGGTATACTAAAACCAAGTCAACAAATCTAAAAAGAAACTTGTTTTTCGTAAATTTCCTCCAGACAAATCTCACCGCACTCATTTGTTGTTATATTTGACCAGGGTGCCTTTGTAGGAGTGCAGTGTCGTTTTGTCTTTTTGACGCATGCTACGATAGAGGTGCACCATGTTTTTTCTGAGCTCCTCACTTAAGGAGCGTCATACCTCACCGAAAAAATGATTTTGGAGGAGAATAAAAGGGCTGCCGGATGCGAAATCTAATGACCGACGCATCCTCTGGAACAGTTTTCGTCACAAAAAATGAAAGTCCGACGAATTTGGGTTAAGGAGCCCAATCGTTCAGAAAACGATTCGGCCAAAAAGTGCTACCTCTACCGTAGCACGCGTCTTTTGCCGTGCCCCCCCGGATTACCAGCGGGGGGGGGGGGGTAGTATGCCCGTTTTGTTTGTTTTACGAGCGAAGCAAAGTGTGGAGGACAGGGTACGTAGACATCGTCAACCTCTGGTCACAAATGCGAACCATGAAGATACGTTAACCATCGTCCGGGCTACGAGACCCGCCACCGTGGATGGTCTTCATGTGGCTCGGGAATACAAACCCAGAACGCTACCAGGGAGTGAAGGGTCCTCTATGAAAACGACCCCCCACTCCCACACTCTCATCTATGAGATCTCTCCTCGAGAGATGCGAGGGAGGTTCTGTGGAGAGGCGATCTTCATGGAAATGCTTGTTTAAAAAAAACGTCAACCCTGTACGTAGGGACCCGTGTTGAGCGGGGTGAATGGATGATGTCGGAGGTCTGAAGGCGGAGATCTGAAGGCGGAGATTGCAGGCGGATATCTGGAGGCGGATATCTGGAGGCGGAGATTTGAAGACGGAGATCTGAAGCCCGACTTAAAATCAACCATTGTTATTTATTGTATTTGTATCTAGTATATCTCTACCATCAGTGAGTGCACGAGCGAACGCACACTGCAGCTGTCCACAAGAAGTTATAGAAGTATAAGTAGCCACCCAGCGCGAGGGCTACCCTACCTTACAACTGACCTCAGCATACCATCGTCCGACATCAAAACAGCGATTTTAGTCGTTTTTACCCACCGACGACCGCCGATTTCAACCTAGCGCTTCTCTCACGCGCCACATATTATACATGTGCGGTGCTCGGTCTCGCGGCATTCGGTGTCTGTTGTGACTACAGCAGTAGTGGGGTGTGTCAGCATATTTGTAGTGCAAGAACGACTCAATAGGATGTATTGGGTTTTGTACTGTATTGTATAGCGGTTTTCTTGAATACGAAACCGTCAGTCAGTACAGGCAGCCTCGACGCCTGTGCTGTAAGACAACAATTCACTGTGTTTTTTTCTTTACCCGAACCTCTACTCAGCGCTGTATAGTTACTGCGTGCTCTTCGGCAGCAGCGCCGTCGCTACTGCGTGCTCTACTGCTGCAGCGCCGTCAGGATATGTGCCGTCAGGGTGCGCGCCCGCTTTAAGATCACCCCACCCCGTGACAAAGCCATTTGAGTAGGTGGTCTAATCTCTACTCATGGTCTTATATTTTACTACTGCAAGAAATTATCCCATCCTAATTCCGAGTAGACAATATTTGGTGACAAGCCGATTTACCTGGTCATATTTTCCGAAAAGTCTTAAACCGGATGGTCTTAAAAGTGGGTACACCGTTGTCCATCTCAAATTCCCACCTATCAAGGTTGGCGTCTATACACGTCACCATTTATGTCCGAGAGCCCATGCGATCGCTGGTGTTCAACGCGTAAGAACTGTTCGCTTTGACGCTTTGCTCGTTCGTCGTCCGCAGCAATACGCTGCCGAAGCATCCCGTCCCACTAGTGGGAAGGAAGACCATCCGTGACGACAAGAACTGTTTCACACCTCCAACAGCCAACAGATCATCGATTCCCACTTCAATATCTAGATATTTCAGGGCAGATACATACCTTCCTGATCTGTACGATCTGTATGATCTGTATGATCTGTACGATCTGTATGATCTGTATGATCTGTACGATCTGTATGCTCTAGTTCATGTTGCCGGGTGGGAGCCGTGTGCAAAATCTGCATCATCTAGGACAGGTTTCCCCAGCGGGATCTGTAGTACACAGATCCACTGCACAACATATCGTAACGGCAGATATCATATCTGTAGATTATCTGTAGATGATCTGTAAATGGTGTATCTGTAGAAAATGTATCTGTAGATGATGTGTATGTAGATGATATATCTGTAGATGATCTATCTGTATATGATCTTCATCTATAGACGATCTATCCGACGAGTGGATGTTTTCCAAGTACAACGTGAGAGGAAATGTACGACACCAGCGCAGCATTCGTAGTTATCACATAACTGGTACACTTTATTTCCCGACCGTACAGACGGAGGCAGATCAAGGTCCCCACACTCAAATCGAATGAGTTTCGTCATTCGACTTTCATGCACGCCTTCATGGCTCATCTATCCCGATCTACATCCGGCCAACTATCCCCAAACGAACGTGGTTTTACGGGTAGAGGGGTCAACAGCAAATAAGCAAATAAGTCGACGTCCACTCACGCCGAGCCGGGCAATTTCTCGTCCGGTCAGCAGCTTGCGTTGCACTTTTAACCTCCTACGTAAGCCTGTAAAATCGAGTATCGTCAGCTTGTGGCAAGAAGTACGCACACCTCAGCCTACTACTCAAGGAGCTTCGGTCCACAGTATAGTACGATCACCCTGGGGAGCCACCAACCCCATCTATTAACACATTAGAAACCAACGAAGACAGCGGTGAGATCGAGGAATTGTCGAAACCCATTGTTGCTTTGACGCATGCAGCACATAATTTGTACGAGGCTCCTTTACTGGATGGGCTCCATACCCCACCCTAGTTTACGTTTGAGAAAAGCTAAAGGCGCGACCCTACATGGACATCTCAAAAGCCTCAAGTGTATCACCAAAAAAGTTGCAAAACACTCTTGGTAATCCATCAATATTGGGTTAAGCCCTTAAGAACCGGTCCCACATATTTGGGGACAAATTACTTGGAATTAGTGTGGAACATTTTTTTTCAGTTCTGAAAGGGGTTAAGGAGCCCGGTCAGTCAGAAACGTGTTCGCCAAAAAGAGGTATACCTCCATCGTAGAACGGGTCCTTTTGCAAGCTGTGTGTCATACTACTATTAGTACTGTAGGGATACAATATTATATATCGATCGCGGGAACTACGGGTTTTGAGAGGAGAAAAATCTGACATAGTTGTGGGACTCAGGGGAGGTTACGTAGATGTACCGAGTATTATACCGTATACTCTCCCTGAATGCGGTGCAGAAGTAGGTTAGCAGAGACCCAGTCCAGGCCTGACGCTCGGGTGCGTGCTTCGTGCGGCTCACTTGATGCACATGAGGTGGTCTATTATACGTCCCCCATGAGGTGGTAGACAACCCGTCGCGCGCGATCGATCGAGGTATCACACAAAGCAGCTTGCAACAACGAGTTTGTCGACGAAATTCTGTATCTCGCAATCACAAAACATCACAACAGCTGAGGTGAGGCGTACGTTTAGTTTCTATAAGCAAGGCCGTACTGCTGTCCCGAGTGAAACGTCTACCTCCTCACCTCACCGTGACTGTATTCGTACACACACGCACGACAAGCCAGACTGCTGTTACTACTGCTGCTGTTGCACGTACGATACACTCTTTCCAAACAAAAAGACGCATTAACAAATAAGAAAAAAAAAAAACTCATCACTCATTAAGTTTGTGGTCGCTAAAAATGGCACCTCAAAGGAGTAGCCGGTTTTCACCCGGGTGATATAATATCACCCCCCCCCCTCTATGATGTGCTCCCTCTCGAAAGGGATGCGTGGTCAATGATCAAATGACTAAGGCAAGCAACAAATGAGTACGCCCCCCCCCCCCCCTATGAATAGGACAATTTTCCGAGCCGATTTTCTGGACAACGGAGAGAGGGCATACACCAAGCGATGGGTCTAATATGGAAAAGACCTCAAGGAGATATTTCCAAAGACCGCATTCCATTGTGGGCCCCCCCCCCCCCCCCCCCCCCCTCGCTTCGGAGACATATCGGCTCAAAATTTCATCCCACGGGAAGACGCTTGCTACGATATAAGAGGTAGGTAGCACTTTTTTGGCTGAAACGTTACGGAATGACCTATTAAAGGCTCCTTAACCCATTCAGAACTGAAAAAAAGGCCCCAACACTAGTTCCGAGTAGTTTATCCCCAAATTCGTGGGACCAGTTCTTAACTCATTCAGAACTGAAAAACTTATCCCACACTAATTCCAAGTAGATTGTCCCCAAATACATGGGACCGTTAAAGAGGTTGACCTAAAATCGTCGGAATGTCACGTTTTTGTGTTGCAATAGTTTTCGTGGTATACTATTTTAGGCCATGATATTGGCCATCGGGTACGTATATAGTATATACTGTAGTATATAGCCCTTTTGTTTTCCTCTTAACCCCTTAACCCTTCTGGGACTGGAGTCCCGTTGTGGGGACAAATTACTTAGAATTAGAGTGGTTTGTCCCCAAAACGGGACTGCAGTTCTAAAAGGGTTAAAAACTGGTCATTTGGGGACAAACTACTTGGAATTAGTGTGGGATACATTTTTCAGTTCTGAATGGGTTAAGATCATACTTTTTGGGGTGAGGTACCACTCTGTCCAGAAATATACGCACATTATACACATTAATATTGAATAAAAAACGGTGCTTATATTTATGGACATAGTGGTATAGAGTATAGAGAGCTCCTCAAGTGACCACCGTCACGTGTCATATCATAGCCTGCGTCGTTATCTTATCACGCGTGTTATATATATATATATATATGGCATTTAGACCAACTATTATGGGGAAACTTTGAGCCGTGATTTCTGCAGTTTTCAGCGATCTCCGAAGCCCAAAACTCAGAATCACTTATTATGGGCCAGAAAATCATCGTTATTTTTGCTCTCAGTTCCTGGAGGGGGCAAAACTCTGCAAAAAACTCTATAATAGGAACTGAGCCCAGTTCCGGGCGGTCTCTCGTGCCTCCAGGAACTGAGAGTTACTTGAATCTTGTGTACTATCACCATCAGCAGCAGTACTACTGCCTATCTGCCGAGTATATCTGTCACCCACGCTAAAGCATCTTCACACCTACGGCGAGCTGTACCTACGGGCTATCACGCTTGTGTAAGATATCGCTTCTCCCTCGCATGTAAGCGATAGCAGCAGCAGCAGCAGCAGCAGCAGCAGCAGCAACGGCAACGGCGATTGGACATCGCAGTAGCAGCACGAGCAGCAGCAGCAGCAGCGGCAGCAGCAGCGGCAGCAGCAGCGATGACGATTCGACGTCGCAGCAGAAGCAGCGGTAGCAGCAGCGGTAGCAGCAGCGATGACGATTCGACGTCGAAGCAGCAGCAGCAGCGGCGGCGGCGGCGGCAGCAGCGATGGCGATTCGACGTCCGCGGCGAAAATCCAGCCGTACTTGGATGCCGAAACCACGCTCGCGGCGGTGCGGCGGTCGTTGGCTTTGCGTCGTTTGACGCAAACAAGACAAACCAATACTCTACAGAACCAGTTTCAAAAATCAAGAAGCCGTAATAGACGATCCTTATTTCTCATGCACCTATTTCTAGAGCCTCAAAACCAGAAAAGTTAATCGCCAGAAATCACGACTCAAATATTTCCCATAATAGATGGTCTTGTTAATAGTATTAATAGGCTTATTCGCTATTTGCTGTCGGCTGGCCGTCCACCAACCGCACCAACCGCTGCTGACGTGTGCTGTCTTCCAAGAAAAAAAAGAGAAAAAAAGAGGCTTTACACTGGATGCTATACCCCGTACGAGAGGGTTGGTTACTGCTATATCATGTAACACGCAAATTAACACACCCTGGGGGAGAAATCCCGAGCCGAATTTCTTAAAGCTCCAGGCAGGCGGACACACAGACGCACACAACGAAAACGGTTTCATTTGGAAAGCATCCCAACGAGGGGTTTCCATAGACGCATGCATCGCTCGCTCCGCGTTTGCACCTTTTCCCTCAATTGTCGAGAAAATTAGCTTCGAAAATAGCACATTCGTCCGATGGGGTGTGTTACCTTATCACCGGGGTGTGATAGGGCGTCCTTAATCCCCTCTCCTTCAGAAGGGGGCGGGGGGGGGGGGGGGGGGGGGGGGGGGGGGGGGGGGGGGGGGGGGGGGGGGGGAGACGATAGATAAAAAAGTTGCAATGACCACTGCGTCATTGAGGGGTGATGGATGATGACGCAGACTGGTGTCCGAGTTGTGATGCAAGGCTATTGTATGGGCCGAGACCCTCCACAATAAAAGGACTAAAGTATAGTCATCGTAGCCCATATACATGTTGCGCCCGTGCCGTACCACTCCTTGCACCTATATGGGCTATGACAGCAGTACCTTGTTTGGGGGGGGGGGGGGGG
>MEHQ01003574.1:800300-821406 GCA_008828725.1 Saccharina japonica | reverse complement strand
GGGGGGGGGGGGGGGGGGCATAGCCCATAACAGACCGCTACTGCTGTGCGCTCGCGCTTTTTGTACACAGATGGTTGAGAAAACCAAACTTTCCATTACTTCCGTCGCTATACGTAAATCGGTCCTTGAAAGACTACGTAACTCACTACCCTCTGGTATCTATATATATATACTTCGTATACATTAATAATCTTATTTGTTACTTGCTATCGGTTGACCGTAAAACCAACCACACCAACCGCTGGCGACGTGTGCTGTTTTCGAGAAAAAAAAGAAAAAAAAAAGAGAAAAAAACACGCACCCACGCACCCACGCACCCACGCACCCACGAATTCGTGTAATTGCAGCTTGGCAAGAAAAGTAGAGTAACGATGTTAACCTTAACGCCAGGCTCCTCACGGGACGTCGGTGGCTGTTGCAACAAGGCCCTCGTCCAACACTCCCTGAATTCCGCAGCTTCAGATGTTTGTTATCCTCGTACACGGGATGTTAGATCCTGCATGAGGCCATATAAATAAAACCCGTAGTATGCACGTATGACCGCGCGATGGAAGTACCACATATATTTACAGCTTGCAAAGATGAGTTTCGACGAAATCCTCGATCTCTCAGCTGTTTTTTTTTTTTTTTTTCCATCAATACCTACTGACATTATACCAAGAACCAGGTATTTATATATATATACCTGTGTGGGTACTTTGGGAGGTAACTGGATAGGGATAAGAACGGGAGGTAACTGGATAGGGATAAGAACGGGAGGTAACTGGATAGGGATAAGAACGTGCACGTACTGGTAGCTGTCGCTTTTACGGGCAAGGAGCATAGTAAACACTAGTAAATAGGACCTACAGTGCACAGAAAAACCTTCCACTCTGTCCCGAAATATAAGCACCGTTTCCATTGAATGTTAATGTATAAAATATGCTTCTATTTCGGGACAGAGTGGTATATATAAAATATATATATACCAACAATATTTGGTCCTATTCACTATGGTCCCCCAAAATAGGACTTCGAGCTGGTGAAATCTTGTAACTGCACCATGTCGTCAACTCTTAATAGTAACCGCTTTGGGGACCTTTTTAAGGGATATAAGACCCCTTATAAGGGATACCTGGTAGAAGGGATACAAGCGATATATAGCGACCAACACAATGATAACTTCGGTGTTTATTCAACCGCCTACTAGCAGCGCGAGAGCCCAGCACAGCACTACGGGTAGGAGAATGTTGTTGCACCCACCCGTACCGTGAGACAATACATAGACCACTTGCAAATAACGGGGAAAACAAAACAAACAAAAAAGCCGCACTGGGAGGAAGTGATTTCCACGTATATTATGTTCTTGATACTGCGAATATTCATGAATGAAACTGAATTTCTGATTTTGCTCAAAAAAGACAAGTCGCATGTCTGAGACCTTGTCGATATACTTTGTTTGCGGTTTGCGCCAGAGCTGACAGCACCAGCAAACGACGATGTGTGCGCGGTGGGTGTTCAGTGTTCACCATCGGACAGTCAAGTTTCATGGCCACAGCTCCTCGTCCCTTTTTTTAATACTCTGAGGTCTCGGCATGGCCTTGTAATCTCGTACAAAAGTGACCCCCAAAATATGTGCAAGGCCACCAAAAGAAGACAAGAACAGCAGCACCTCTACTTCCACTTCATGTCAGACTATTCGTATATATGATGTCTCTGTTATTGTTTTTTTACTCGGGGCCTCGGCATGGCCTGGTGGTACATACGTACGTGCGTGCACACAAGGGTATGCGGTGTGAGACCTTGTCGATATACTTATTTTGCGGTTTGCGCCAGGGGGAACAGCACCAGCAAGCGCCGACTATGTGTGCGCCGTGAGTGCTCACGATCAGACAGCCAAGTCATCGCCGCGGCTCCTCGTCCCTTTTGTTTTACTCGAGTTCTCGGCATTGCCTGGTACAGCCTGGTACAAAAGTGGGTCCGAAAATATAAAATATGTCCTGAGCGTTGTGCTGTTTTGCTGCTGCTACTGTTTTTGCGGCTCTCAAACAGTCAGAAAGCGCCACCTGGTCTACGGGCAAAGCGGCGAGAAAGGACGCTTGGATACATCTAGCTCACCCCACCTCAGACCTAGCGTAAAGGCAAGCACTGAAGGGAGAAGGTTCCGCGTGGCTGGCTCGTGGCTGTGACAAAAAGGCTCGGTGTGTACGGTGTGTACCACGAGTGCTGCAATTATTGCTGGACCAAGTCGGAGCAAAGCAGCATTGTGTTTTTGCAGGTTTCAAATTGCTCGCTCTCGAAAGAATGAAAGCAAACACGGGTTACAAAATACGAGTACGTACTCCAGCTCGACCACGTGTTGTAGATCTCCTGGGCTGCGTGGCGGCTGCTGCTGCTGCTGCTGCTGCTGTTGCTGCCAGGCGATGAGGTCACCGATGGCTGCGGTCGAAGGCGCAAGTTCATGGTGAGCTCACTCTTTTTCACGAGGGGGGTCGATGCATGCTGCTCAGTTATTGTCTTCGTTTTGTTTGTCGCTTTCTCTGCACATGTTCTGGGGGTCATTTTCGTACGAGATAATACCAGGCCATGCCGAGAACTCGAGAAAAACAAAAGGGACGAGGAGCCGCGGCCGTGACTTGGCTGCCCGATCGTGAACACTCACGGCGCACACATAGTCGGTGCTTGCTGGTGCTGTTCCCCCTCGCACAAACCGCAAAATAAGTACATCGACAAGGTCTCACACCGCAAACCCTTATGTGCACGCACGCACGCACGCACGTACGTACCACCAGGCCATGCCGAGACCTCGAGTAAAATACCAATAACAGAGACATCATATATACGAATAGTCTGACATGAAGTGGAAGTAGAGGTGCTGCTGTTCTTGGCTTCTTTTGGTGGCTTTGTACATATTTTGGGGGTCACTTTCGTACGAGGTTACCAGGGCATGCCGAGACCTCCAGTAAAAAAAAAGGGGACGAGGAGCTGTGGCCATGGAACTTGGCTGTCCGATGGTGAACACTGAACACCCACCGCGCACACATCGTTGTTTGCTGGTGCTGTCAGCTTCGGCGCAAACCGCAAAAACAAAATATCGACAAGGTCTCAAGACATGCGAATTGTCCTTTTTGAGAAAAATCAGAATTCCAGTTCCGTTCATGACTACCTCGTATTCGCATGATAACACCATATATACGTGGAAACCGCCTCCCCCCAGCGCGGCTTCTTTTTTGTTTCCCCCCCTTATTGCAAGTGGTCTACAAAATATAAAACTCGAACATCACTTCGTGTCATCCCCAATCACGCACTGGCTATAGCAGCTGTAATCATAATTGGTATCGCCATTTTTCTCCTCCGGAAGAACCAAGAAACCGCACTTTGTGTCATCCCCAATCACGCACTGGCCATAGCAGCTGTAATCGCAATTCGTATCGCCATTTTTCTCCTCCGGAAGAACCAAGAGGGGCAATAATAGTGGTTGTGTACGCTGGTATATATAGCGCTGGTGGAAGGCATTAAAAAAAGGAGATTTCCGGTTTGGCGGCTCGAACCTCTGGCTTCGGCTCGAACCTCTGGCTTGAAAAATTGAACACAGACAGCAGTATAGATATACAGTAGTAGTGGGTACCCCGACTTAAGAGCACCCCGTGACAAACTCAACCCACTTAGGACTGCAGTCCGGATGTGGGGACAAAACACTTGGAATTAGAGTGAAATCATTGTTTCTAGGCAGTGCAGTTCTAAAAAGGTTAAGCGGATACACGCGCACGTAACTGCATAAGCATTGCTCTCACCTGTAGTCGGAAACATAGGTACCTGGTAGCTTTTGGTATAGTGGGACAAGCCCTTTGGACCGCTCGTAACTCCAGAATGCTCTTAACTTGGGCGTTCGTAACTCGGGGGTACGCACTGCTGTACTCGTGCGTAGGGTCTCCGGCTTCAGACTTATCTATAGGATACCTAAGGCTTCAAGCTATCTATAGCATCACTGGCTTCACTCAGCCAAAAAAAAGGCATGCGCTATATTTTAGGCGGGCCCGCAATAAGCAGTAGTTGTGTATACGTAACGCCTTCCTATGGAAAACCAGCGAGGAGGGACCCCTATCTGTCATGTGTGGAAACGTGGAAACGCGTTACGATACACGTTTATTTTCCCCTTCACCACCGTAAAAAAAGCGGTCACTATTCTATGAATAGCATATTCCGATCATTTTCTACGATACTCGACTATTACGGGGGACCATATATAGTAAACAGGACCAAATATTGTTGAAAAAATAGGAAAATAGATACCACTCTGGGCGTAAATATAGGGACCGCTTGGTCTTCATATTGATGTACAAATGGTACTTATATTCATGAACAGAGTGGTAGTTTTTTTTATGTGTACCGTTGGTCCTATTTACTATGGTCCCTCGAAATAGTATGTAGGTACGAAGTATTGCGAGAAAAATCTACGAGTAAAATAACCCCCCGCCGATCGGGTGTACAGCAGTAGCAGCAGTATCCTAAAACCAGGAACGAGGGTTGGGGTTTCGGTTGCAGGAGGTTCACGTTCTTGATGGACTCTTGCCCACTCACGAGTTGCACGAAAAGTACGAAATTACAAATTGCCAATCGCAGGGCAGGATGTTACAAGAAAAGTGTTGAAGGTAAACTTTACGAGAAGATTTTACAAGAAAACTACCCCTGGCTGATGAGGTATATGTATCATGTTATATACAAAATCCCAAAATATGGGTCGTACAGTTATAATATCCAAAAATGTGGAATCGGCGTTGAGGGTCGGAGGAGGTTTGCGTTTTGGACAACCTACAAGCTCCACGAAATTACGAAACTACGAAATTACGACGCGCGCGCAGATCTTATACCGTGGCTGGCGCCCGGCAGAACTTCACCCGTACGGTATATATATATATATATATACAATAGATAGACTTTCGCGCCTAATCGGTTTTTATACGGAAACCCCGGTATTATAACTAAACCCATGTTTTGTGGGGATATGTTACTTGGAATTAGTGTAGGATACTGTCTGCGGTAGTAAAAAGGGCTTATGGCAACAGCAGTGTACCTATAGAGGCTACCTACCTACGAGTACCTGCCGCTAGCGTAGCCTTCTTATTTTACTTTCCATCTATCTATGTGGATACCAGGTCCTATCCCCTATGTAGACCGAACCGCCTCATTATCACTATCACCCTTAAGGCCCTATAGACCGAACCGCCTCATGATCAATATGATCCTTAAGGCCCTATAGACCGAACCGCCTGATTATCACTACGAATAACCCTTCAAGGCCTTCCTGGCTCCTCGGGGACACTCTTGAGATCACCTCGTGTTGCTGACTGACCCCCGAGAGCGTGGTATATAACGCCACACAACTCACCTCGGTGTGTCTCCACACCAAATACGAAGAAAGAGATAAAATCTGCTGCGGGACTACCGTCCCACATCTACTAGTTTTGCCCTACGTCTCCAGTTCCCTCCCGTTCGTCACTCAGATCTGGGGTCACATAGCCGGCACTCCCTCCTCCCTCTCCCCGCTACGGTGCATGCCTTCATTATAATCGAGGGAAGAGGTCAGCATTTTCTCCCTGAGTCGACTCGCGCCGAGTTGTGTAGGATGCGCGCAATACGATGTCTCCCCCAGCACACCCGAAAACAGGTCGGCATCTACCAGAACATATATACCAGTTATTACCGCGCAGTCCGACCGGAAATCTGAGATGTCCTTACGTAACGCCTTCCACCAGCGCACACGGTTAACAAAACTTTACACCACAGGCAGATTATCTACAGATCATTCAGATCATCTACAGGTAGAATATCTACAGATAGATCATCTACAGATAGATCATCCAGATCCTCACCTGCCGCTATAGTATGTTGTGCAGGATCTGTACAGTAGTACAGATCCAACCCAGGAAACATATCACAGATCATGCAGATTATACGGCTCCCACCCGGCGAGTATGAACTAGATCATACAGATCAGCAAGCGATCTGCTCTGAAATATCTAGATCATCAAGAGGGAACTGATGACCTGTCGATGATATATCTGTCCAAGGCGTGCAACTGTTGCACGCCTTACACCAGCGTAAGCTCCTAGCGAGAGCTACCCTACCAGGTATCTTACACCGTATAGCTTTACGTAACGGACGTAAACGGCACAAGAGGCAGACGAACCGTAACATAGATGGACCAAACACGGGCGTGTGGCGCCTGGCACTACCCAAGGCGGCGTGTCACACGAACCAATAGGAAGGACCTCCCTGCCTGCCTGTAGCGGTAGTAAAAGTTCTCGACAAAGTGGCTGATGCGGAGTGCCGGGACGAGCACGTAACACTCTTGTGGAGACGGTGGGGCAACTAACCGGTACCAGGTACGTATGCAACTGGCTTGTAGAGTCGACTTAAACCAGAGGCAACGCCTCGCCGTTTCTGTACAACACCCTGTCTGTTTCGTACCGTATAATCTAACAGCAGTAGTTCAAACGAAATGTGGATAATACGATAATACCTGGTCCCTGGTATTATATTTTACGGTTTATACGAATTGGTACCAGGTACTCATGTACGTATATATTATTATGTATATCTATGCAATATACCAAAGGCAAGTTCGGTAGGGTATACCGGTACCGGGGGTATATTTGTTGCGCGTACCGAACTTACCGAAGTGTCGGGTACCGGTATTGAAAAAGTACCGAACTTACCGAAGTGTTCGGTAGGGTATTAAGCACACTACCGAGAAAATACCGGTACCCCCGGTATTGTGGACGAGGGTATACCGGTACCCGGGGTACATTTAGGTGAGCGTACCGAACTTACCGAAGTGTCAGGTACCGGTATTGGAAAAATAACGAACTTACCGAAGTGTCGGGTACCGGTATTGAAGTAGTACCGAACTTACCGAAGTGTCGGGTACCGGTATTAAAAAAATACCGAACTTACCGAAGTGTCGGGTACCGGTATTGGAAAAATACCGAACTTACCGAAGTGTCGGGTACCGGTATTGGAAAAATACCGAACTTACCGAAGTGTCGGGTACCGGTATTGGAAAAATACCGAACTTACCGAGTGTCACGTGTACCGAGTGTCAGGTACCGGATTACCGAGGAAAACCCCCGGTATACTTCGGTACGTACCCTTGTTACCGACATACCGTAAATAAATGTGTACTGTAGCAACAGCAAACAGATGGCGGGCCAATGACGGAGAAAAGGCAATCTGCCGCCGCCATCCCAACCACGTAGCAATCGGAAGCACGGTTAGCAGCAGCACCAGCCCCAGCAAGAGCAACAACAGAACACAGCAGCAGAGGGGCAGAAGCAGCAGCTCCAACTTGGGCAATGCGCTGCTGCTGTGGGCTCTTCTGTATATTTGATGCAGTCACGCGTGCACTCATCGAGGTACGCTTGAAGCCCGTTCTATACCCCAATCTCCCAACGTCGAAGCTCGGCATACAGTTTAGATTATCGGCAACCTCGCGTAGGCTGCTGCAGCTGCTGTGTGGTCACTGTTTGAATACAATTAGAGCAGCGATGATTCGATGTCGCGTTGAAGTCCGTAAATTAGGATGCATGATACGGTATTTCTCAGGTGAGCAGTCGAGTTCTCCCACTACACGAAGCTGCGCAGAGCGTGCATAGCACGCCTCGGCGGCGCCTCGATCCCCACCGGCGCGACTTGGTGATAATATCATCTATCCTTACGCTGTGTACTCTCAGCGATTGTTATGGTGTGTCTCAGCCGTTCATGGTGGGTGTGAGATGAGTCGTTGTGTCCCTCCAGAGCGAAGGACCAGTGGATACGTGAACATGGATGTAGAGAAGACTGCTGCTCTGCCCAAATAAATCCAGTACCTTGTATATGTCATAATGTGTGTCCGTATTGCATACATACCCGATTCCCCGGTATCGAGGCCGCACCGATCACCGCCGGTATTGTGGTCGAGGTATACCGGTACCCGGGGTATGTTCGGGTAGGCGTACCGAACTTCCGAAGTGTCGGGTACCGGTATTGGAAAAGTACCGAACTACCGAGTGTCGGGTACCGGTATTGGAAAGTACCGAACTTACCGAAGTGTCGGGTCCGGTATGAAACAATACCGAACTACCGAAGTGTCGGAAAATGTACCGAACTTACCGAAGTTCGGTAGGGTATTGAGCCCGGTACCGAACAAATACCGGTACCCCCGGTATTGCGGTCGAGGGTATACCGGTACCTGGGGTATATTTGGGCGGGCGTACCGAACTTACCGAAGTGTCGGGTACCGGTATTGGAAAAATACCGAACTTACCGAAGTGTCGGGTACCGGTATGTGAAAAAATACCGAACTTACCGAAGTGTCGGCGTGCCGGTATCGAGGCATACCGAACTTACCGAAGTGTCGGATACCGGTATTTACCGAGAAAATACCCCCGGTACAGTTCGGTACGTACCCTACCGAACATACCTTTGCACTAGTATTTATATACACTGATATCTAGTATGGTAACGCCTTTTTGGATTATGCATGATAATAAACAAACGGCGTTTATGTTTAAGGACAGAGTGGTACCTGGAATTGTATGTATGAAAACATACACCAGGTAGCTCCAAAACATCGGTTCGTAAAAACGTCAAAATATCCGTTGCCGTACAAGTTAACATATGATAGACATCAATATGACCAAAATACTACCTGTAATAGAAGTACATGTTCAAGTATTTATACAAGCTACGGAATTCTGAATAATTCGGATCATATAAGAATACAAGAATACTACAGCAGTAGTAGAAGTTAATGTACAAGCAAGTACAAGGACCGAATCCTGATACTGAAGAGAAAGTACGAGTACTATTAATAACTGTACGTAGTCCATTCAAGTAAGATCATTACCACAATAGTCCTAGTCTCTAGGCTAATCCACACCAAAAGCAGGCAGTGCCGTGCTGTCCGTTCGTGTGCCTCTGCAATACTGCGCAGTGGCTTGTGAAACGTACAAAGAGGCAGACAAGTAAGCACTGCGCTTTCTCCGCACGCATGCATGCCGATGTGCATCTAGGCTCAGACCTTCCGTCGGTGCGCCCTTCCGTCGACAAGAGAACAACCATGGCCATTCCGACGTTAAAATGAAACCGCCACAATCGCTCCGCTGATAATGTTACCCTTAATAGTGCTACTCTGTACCTGCGAAGTATATTGGTGATATGTACCAGGTACAGCAGTATATAGATATAAATAAAATGAGCATTGACCACTCAGGTGATCTTGGACCTGTTCGGCTCTGACTTCGCTTTAGACCGGACTCGCACTCGGGACCCGTTTTGAAGGCCTCGCGTTGGCTTTCTCGCCCGCTCTTCTCGAGGGTCGCCCCCCTCAGCCTCCGCCCGTGACTTTCCGCCCGCGCGCACTCTCGAGTCAAGCGCCGCCGCCGAGCGCAGCGACCTCGAAGTGCGTGGATCTTGAGGAGATATCTCGGCTCTACTGGCCGCTGAGGATGATATGCGTGGTGCTGTTGCTGCTGAGAGAGATATTTGTGGTGCGAGTCTCAACTCAAAATATCTCGCCTCAATTAAAAACTCAAAGATCCACGGATGAATGAAAACTCGGCTGATTTTTTTTCGGGTGGATTCAGTACAACAGCAGTACTGTAGCTTATTTTTCAGCGTAGAGATATTACTGCTGTGCCTGGCTGTAATACGTACAAGAACAAACAGCAGTACGTAAGAGTAGTACCAGGTACGAGTACTGTATGTACGACGTAGCGAGTAGCTGGTGTGTATAGTATTGCTGAGTGCTGTTGTGTAGTACGTACTGCTGTAATACGTACAAGAACAAACAGCAGTACGTAAGAGTAGTACCAGGTACGAGTACTGTATGTACGACGTAGCGAGTAGCTGGTGTGTATAGTATTGCTGAGTGCTGTTGTGTAGTACGTACTGCTGTACAGCAGTACTACTGTTTGTTGTAGTGTACAGTGCTAGATACGAGTCTGCTCAGACACACGAGAGTCAGAGAATAATTGAGATTTCCCCCCCGTTGCCTCGACTTCGCATATCCATGCGGAACCGCTTGCTCGGCACGGAGTGTTTTTGCCGCACGTGCCAAAACTGAAACTGAGCCCGCCACCGGGACCTCGACTGGTGCATTTCTGACAGACTGAGAATGAAGTTGCGAACTGAGTATCAGCAATTACAGCAGTAGTAGCGTTTCCTTCTTCCTGCAATAACACCTGGCATTGCCTTGATTCTGCACGTAGTATGTGTCAGATGTCAAAACACGAGCGAGCGCCATCAGATTGTTGTTGTCGTAAATCTCACAAACTATCCTGAGGACTGAGACTATCCAGGGAACACCGAATGCGACTGATTGCCTTTCTGAGACTGACTGTTGAGACTGAGAAATGAGGTTGCGAACTGAATATTCCCTTCTCCCTGCAACCCTTGGCATTGCCTTGATTCTGCACGTGGGCGTCAGGTATCGAAATACGAGCGAGCGCCATCACACTGTCGTAAATAGCAAGGATGGTACCAAATAACTACAGCAGTAATGTACCAGGTATATGTCCCATGCGGAGCCCTTGTACGAATACAAAAAAAAGACATAGCGACACGCTGAACGAGCCACGTGGGTACAGCATGATGCTATGCTATACATCAATACATGTATTGCTGCTCACTCACACTATCAACAATATGACTGTAAACCACTACGAATGTACGGAAATATAAGCACATTTTGTATATTAATATTTAATCCAAATGGCACTTACATTTAGGTACAGAGTGGTAAGTAACACTTTTGAGAAACACACCCAAGGGAAAATTTATGACCCGATTTTCATGCAAAACTGGGGCGGGGGGGGTGTACTTCATTTTCATGCATGGTCGTAGTTGTATGACCATAGACCCTCGCATCCCTACAATGCCGGGGGGGGAGGGGGGGGTGGCAAACCCAACAAAAAAAAAGTGATCGTCGGGATATTTCCAAAGTGGCATCGATTGACGTTTTTACGCTCTCCCCGCTATCCATAAAATCAGCTTAAAAATAGCACATCCGCCCTATTAATAGAGGGGATGTGTCAGCTTATCACCTGGGTGTGATACGACCGTCTCCCCGTTGTCCAAAACAGCTTAAAAATAGCACATTCGTCCGAGGGGGTGTGATATGTTACCACCCGGGTGATACGACCGCCTCCCCGTTGTCGAAAAAATCAGCTCAAAAATAGCACATTTTTCCAAGGGGGTGTGCTATCTAATCACCCGGGTGTGATACGACCGCCTCCCGGTTGTCGAGAAAATCAGCTGAAAGATAGCACATTTTTCTGAGGGGGTGTGATACTTTACCACCCGGGTGTGATACGGTAATATGTAGACGGCAGGTAAGACCAGACTTGAGTCATTTTGGTTTTGGGCGCTATCTCCGGGAACCAACATGGTTGATATGATAGTCGAGGCCATGGATGTTAGGTGACAGCACTTTCACCCCTTGACCCTTGACAAGACAGCAACGTGCGTTGCCTTGACTGACATGCCTTGACTGATATCGCCCTTCACGTTGCCTCAGCACAAACACGCCTACAGCAAAAGTAGATCAGGAACTATTTAGCACTCTTGATACACCAGGTATTCGAATACAAATAACAGCGGTATACAATAGAAATGAAGACCACTCCTCGTTTAGCACCTGATACTGCTGTAATTTGCCTTCCTACATACCAGGTATTATACAAAACAGGAGTGATCCCTCTATAGTGCCGGTATGTGCCAGCCAACAATAACGGCACTATATAGGGACCGGCACTATTATACTCCGCACACTGCCACACTGGTGAATCCCACCAGTGTACCAAGCGATGCCACAGGCACTACAGCGGGCAACCGGCACTAATATAACGTACCGGCACTATAGAGGGACCGGCACTACTTCTGTGGTATTCGTACCACACTCTGGTGAATCCCAGCAGTGCACCAAGCGATTCCACAGGCACTATAGCGGGCAACCGGCACTACTCAACCCGCACTATAGAGGGACCACTACTGCTGTACCGGTGTTCCTCTATAACCTTCAATAAGGAAATACAGGCGGGGGTGTAATTTATTAGTTTCACAAAGAAGGGACGTAATTGTGTATAACGATGCTGCTGCTGTTGTATTATATTAAAAAATTACTAAACAACAGCTGTGAGCTCGAGGATTTCGTCGAAGCTCATCTTTGCTAGCTGAGTGTAATACTTCGATCGCGCGTACTTACGGATTTTATATGTCCTCATGTAGGATGTACATCCCGTATGAGGGGGACACAATCTGAGGCTGTAGAATTCAGGAAGTGTGTGTCTATTTGTGGGGGAAGAAATAATTAAAGTTAAATTAAAATTAAAATTAAACAGTCTGAAATAAACGTACCAGGTATATACCAACCGACATATCAACGCACATATCAACAAGCGGGGCTGCCGATAAACAGGGGTGGGTCGTGGGTCGCCAGAGCATTAAAAATTAGAAATACCTGGTATAACCGTCGATGATCAGTAGACCCGCCAATGAAACTCTACACCCGCCGCCTACACCAGGACTACAGGTGATTACGTTAGGGGATGTTTTACGTTTTTTTTTCCATCCCATCTACCAGGGTAATATCAATATGCCCAATCTCCAGCTCCGTCCCTTTTGTCACTCAGACCCGGGGTCACATAGTGGGCACTCCTCCCCCCTCCCCACTACGGTGAATGCCTTCATGTTTACCGCGAGAAGAACTCAGCAAATTTTCTCGCGTCGTCGTCTCGCGTTGAAAATCGTCCCCCACACACTTATCATGTTAACCCCTTCAGAACTGCAACCACTTTTTTGGGACAAAACTACTTGGAATTAGTGTGGTCTCATTTTTGGAGTAGTAAAAGGGTTAATACGCGCTTTCTGCAGTCTATTTTTGCACAACATAAAATATATATATATATATATATATCCCCTCCTCGTGGGTGGATTCGGACTCGTGACATTGATTGACCTGCCCTTTTCAGAAAGATACCTGGTATAAAAATACGTCAGCTGTGAGTACGACCGATTGAACGGTTAAAACTCAAACCTTGCAAGCATCGCGATACGCTAGACACGCTCATTGGGCGTGCTTGTTCCATATTCCATTTGACAATACGAGTACGGTGTTTGTGAGTTGAATCTACGATATAGTATTATAGTTGATATACCAGGTGCTCAATTCTGTACTTTCAGTGGCAAATCGTAGTACCGCACTACTGTATATATGAATGTATGTAAACGTGTATTTATCTCTAATTTAAAGTAATATGTGCTCAAAATGGCGGTGCAGTCCCACAGGTGGTCACTGGAATTAAATAAACCACCGGAGCGGCGGCTAGGCTACTCGCGCTTCCGATGACAAAAGAAGAGGAACAACGAGAAAAAATATTTGTTTTCAAGAATCGATTCCATCGGGGAAAACACACACACACAGTTCAGACAGGGGCGGGCGCCCGTGAAAAAGAGGAAGCGACACACAGAGCACCTCCAGAGGTCACAGTGGAAAACCAACCAGAGCGTTGTGAGCACAGGACGAAATAGGAAAATAGCGTTTATTTTTATCTATAGTTTCACATGGGTTTAGAGTACCCCCGCCCCGAGTACACCCCCCACCTGTCTGGCGAAAAAACAATTTGTGTCGTGTCAATATTGTTTTTTGGGCGCCCCTGGGCCAAATACTACTACAATGCGTACTGGTTTGGGGTTTAAACAAGAGAAAACTACTAAACAATTTTGTAGACTCGATTCTGTCAGATAACTTCACACGTCATACACAACAAACCCAAACTACGAGTATTTTCAAACCAGTACTGCTGTAGTGTCTGCCCTGTGAAATTCTGCAACCCCAAAACCAGTTTGTATTCCCAAAAGTTTGTATTCCCAAACCAGCAAACGAGAAAAACAATTGGTAGACTCGATTGATTATGTGGGATAATTTCACAGGCCAAGACACTGCTTGTAATTTGTTGGGCACTACAACGCACAAAAACACAAACCCTAACCATATACCAGGCACTGCTTTGAGGTCGCAGGAGCCTTCCTTACGAAGCCCTGCTATCAAACCGATTCGGCTACAATCTGTGCCCCCCAGACCGCGGAAATGGTCGCCGGCCAACAACAGGGACAACAAACCTTCCTATTATATAAAAACTTGCGGCCGAACCAGTTGCAGTAACAACTGGGTCGGTTACATGACCCTCGGCTAACAACAGAGAGTAAAAAAGTTCCAATTTCCGGGGACCATAGTAAATAGAACCTACGGTAAACACAAAAAAACTATATATTTGCCTATTCTTACTGACAATATTTGGTCTTATTTACTATGGCCCCTCCCGTAAAAAGGCATAAAATTGCTGGCGAAACCGGATGTAAGAATTACTGGGTTTCAATGTGGTTTGGAGAGGGTTAAGGGGTTAGAGTTAGCGTAAGAACTACTGGGTTTTAGGGTTAGCAACAGTGTTCGGGTTGTACCATAGGGTAAGAATGACTAGGTACGGGTTTTTGTATGACACCAGAGAGTAAAAAGCTCCTCCTGTAATGTTTTTCTGCCGAGCCGATTAAAACGCTACTGGGTTTCGATGTGGTTTGGAGAGGGTTAGGGTCTAGAGTAAAGTGTAAGGGAAAGCACAACTGGGTAAAATAAAACGGAGTCAAAGTTCCTCCTGTACGAAACTTGTTGTCGAACCGATTGTAAGAAATACTGGATTTTAGGGTTGGGCAAAGGGATAAGGTAAACATTTGGGAAAGGGTATTAACTGCCAGATACTGGTTATGATCCTCGGTCAACATTACGTAGGAGGAACACACCCTACAAACTTGCTGCCGAACCGGTTATAAAGTACTATTACGAGAAACCATAGTAAATAGGACCTACCATATACACAAAAACCTATATATTTCCCTATTTTTGCTAACAATATTTGGTCCTGTTTACTACGGCCCCTCCGTAATACGGGGTTGCATTTTTATTTCGGGGCTTTGAGGGTTTGGGTTATTAGTGTTAAGGTGATAACTACTGGGCTGTGAAAACTACTGGGTTGCTTATGATGCTCGGTCAACAAAAGGGACGAAATATTTCCTAGTGGAGAAATTTCCTGCCTAACCGATTGTAACAACTACTCGTACCTGGGTTTAGTGTGATTTGGGGGTTTCAAGGGCTTAAATAGGGTTTTGGGGTAAGGGTTATTATTCATATCACCCCCCCTGCAAGAAACGGCAGAGCTCTGAACCCAAACGTGTAGAAACAAGTGCCTGACTTGCCAAATTCTCGAACAGACTCTCGAGTGTAGAAATAGTGAGCCGGTAAACTGGTAAATGAAGCCCAGCTTGAAACGAACAGGTAGATACGCAACAACAAATAGCAACAACGACCATCACAACACTCATGTACTGGTATACTGGTATGTAGACAACAGCAACAACAGCAACAGCAACAACAACAGCAACGAAAACAACAACAACGGCAAAACTGAAAAGTGGCATGTATAAAATGCCCGACACAAAATGTCGGTGTGGTTGCTGGCTGTTACGCTGGTACCGATCAAGCCGTCCCAGTACGAGTATTGCTCTGACGTACCGGATGCGTACATACGTATATTGACTGCACTCCTGTTGTATGCTAAATCTGGTGCATATAGTACCACTATAATACTGTCCGAAAATAAATGGAAAGGACCGCTCGGGTATATTGACGCGTTGGCCCGTTTGGGAGACGGGTATAGCGACATAGCGACCTAAAAAACTAGAAATAAATGCGGTCTCGTGACCCTTCTAAGAAGAGCGTGAACAGCAGTGAGCAGACTGCAAGTGATCCTCATGCTGTGTGCGTGTCGTACATGTGTCTCCCTACGGTGCAGTTCGAATACGTACATCTATCTCCCACGTATATAGCTCGGCAGTCTAACCCTGAGGCCGTTTCGTGTGGTCGGTGCTTTGCTGGAATCGTCAGTATGTATAATGCGTACGTACGACACGTGTTTCCTCTCGGGAGCAAAAACGTCAGGAGACAGCACTTCGGCACCTTGATAGACAGCAAGTTTGCCTTGACATGCCTTCGACAGACACCAAAATAGTACCAGGTGGGTTTTAGTCTGGAACACTCGGCCCCACACCCTTGCTTGACAGCGCACGTTTTGCCTCGCTTGACGTGTCTCTTATTGATGACATATTTGCTCTCAAGTACCAAAACGGTCATAACGTCAAATGATATTATGTGTATGTCTATACAGCAGCAGTACCATCAATAATCAATACGCATTGCACGTACAGCAGTACCCAAGCGGTCCTTAAATTTCCGGAAATAGCGGTGGTGCATGGTGCATACCACGGAGCCAGCAAGCGAAGCGTCTGTCAAGCTTGAAGGGGAAACCTCGTGTATAGTCTCGCTCGCCTTTCGTTGCCTTCGAGTTTTTACATACACCACCACCACCACCACCACTACCACCACCATAAAAAATCTACCAGGTATCTCTGGTAGGAGTTGTGTAGGAGTTGTTTAATAGGTTTGTAGAGATCACGACGGCGTTTCTATACTGCTATTAATACTGCTGCTGTCTGCTGTATGGTGCACTCTCGTGGTCTGTGCGTGGTCAACGTGGAAAACGTGGGCCGAGTTCGCGTCTGTTGTTGCGAAAGTTCGATTGGGTTTGAATCGGTTTTGATTGGTCGGTGTTCGGTCACTCCACGGCCCGACTATTACTACTATTGCACTCGTACCATACAGCAGCGATTTCACAGGCACTATAGCGGGCAGCCGGCACTAATCAACCGGCACCACAGAGAGGCCACTACTCTATTACCAGTTGACATTCGTGTGTACATGTACGACGATGAACAATGCTGGGCAAAATTATCTCTAAGCGAGATGAGTTGAGTAAAGGCACCAACCAGTGTTGTAATGTACAGCAGTTATGTATCGTGTACCAGGCAATCAAAATATCAAGTACTGCTGTAGTAGTATTAATAGTAGTATAGTAGTAGTAGTAGTAGTAGTAGTAGTAGTAGTAGTAGTAGTAGTAGTAGTAGTAGTAGTAGTAGTAGTAGTAGTAGTAGTAGTAGTAGTAGTAGTAGTAGTAGTAGTAGTAGTAGTAGTAGTAGTAGTAGTAGTAGAAGTAGTAGTAGTATCATAGCAGTTGTAGCAGTAGTACTCGTAGGTGGTAGGAGTGTGCCAGTAGAGTACCGTACCAGGTAGTAGTAATAGCAGTGCTGTGCAAGCGTTCTAGTGGACCAGTTCCTTTCGGCCAATGCACACTTTCACACACTCAATGTACTCCGCACTCCGTAACATGCGTAGATTACTCGCTCGTACGTCGTACTAGAGCGATAGAGTTATACAGTTACTATTAATAATAGTACTGTTGTAATATGGATCATACGAACAAAAACCGAGACGTTCAGCAGCTCTATTTTTTAAACGCGGGCAAGCAACACGCAAGATATACGAGTATAGCAACCACCCTATCGGACGAATGAGTGTCCTACCGGTAAGCTGGTCTCCTCGAAAAAGGGGAGAGTGAACCGCCATTTTCGTTGTGTGTGCCCCCTCTAAGCCATGACCCCTCTAAGGAATGATACGATTTTGACAAAACCGGCTCTGGAATGAATCCCAAGGGGTGTGTCGATTCGGGTGTTTTACATCGTCTGTACGGACGGTGGTCTGCTCAGTCTATTAATAGACAAGACTGACTTGTATACCGTTGCTGCTGCTGTCTGTTGTACCTGGTGTATAATACCTGGTACGCTGTGCCCACATGCTGGTTCCACAGGTGTACTTGATACTTACAGGAATGGTATTAATAGGACACCGACTGAAACACAGAGGAGTCAGTGCTATTTTGACAATTTTGCTTACATGAGACGACGCTACTCGTACTGCTGTAGTATAAATGGTATCTTACCTGGTATGCTACGACGTAGTGCATACCTGGTATGTTTATGGTACGAGCATATTTAATTTACCGAGCGTACTACTATGTAGGTGCCAGGTACTGCTGACCTTGCTATTCAGGTATGATACTGCTGCTGCCGTTGTCGGGTATGTAGACAGTAAACAGCAGGACAGACAGTACAAGCAGAGCGAGACAACGCCAAAAAACACTGCGGACCTGTTGCTCGCTTCGTGATCACGTTCTTCTCAAAGGCGGCAGCAAACAAGACGTACTCGCACAGCAGTACGATACGCGTACGCAGTACTTGTGAAAAGGCTGCAAACACACGCAACGAGGACCAATCTCCGAACTATGCATATCATGCCAGCTGGAAAGTACAGAGCATGAATACTGTCTGGGAGTACACAACTGCGATGTGAATCTACTCGCAAGTTGCTATCATATCAGAGGTATGTATAGATGTATAGGCTACTGCTGCTGGTGTGGACTGCTCTTGCTGCTTCTGCACGGGCACTTGCTCGCAATGATGGTATTCCTGTAAGTACGATGTATCATCATCAACCTTGACTTTTTCGTACACCACCTGACCCTGCGAGAATTTCGAGTGTTTTAGGACCTACTTTCCACACCAGCACACGAACATAATTTTGAGCGTTGGTCTAAGGCGCAGATTCAAGCCCACCCCACCCACCAGGCTCACCTGACGGTGAAAACACTCCCCTCCCCTGCCCTAGCTCTCCCGCAATCTCCACAATGGCGCAGGAAGAAGACGCCTCGGCACCGCAAGCCAGCCGCTACCGCTCTACTGCTTGCTGCTGTCCCGCGACGCCACGACAGCTCGATGCCTCCCTTTTGCTGGGCACGCGATACGGCCCAACCCGCAATCTCGAAATGTTCTTGCCAAGGCGCGACAGTGCTCCGATTCCCTATCCCCCCTGCCTGGGGCCGCAACCAGCAAGCGTGCTTTGCGCCGAGCTCGACCTTCGCGAGAGGCAAACACGATGGCAGCAACAACGTCTCTCTCACGAATAGTCCAAACCTTGTGTTGTTCGGAGTCGGACTGCCTCGGTTCTTGGCTCAAGAGGGTGCGCGGCAGCCGGTACTCTCCTCTCCGCCTCGATTATCTCCGAGGATGGGCGAAGGCTGTCTAGGGTAGTGGAGTCAGTGTATGCCGGCATTCACGCTGCAAGCACACGCACTCCTCGCTTTGCCGAGGGCACGTGGAAAGAAAAAATACTTTGTGGTGAGGCCTTTCGATTGCAACTCCCTTCCGACCAGAAAAAAAGAGGGGATAGGGGTTGTTGCTTTTTTTGTTCTCTCTCGCACTGGCTCGCTTGCTCGAGTCCCGTCGTGACGTCAGTAGTGTGCCGTATAGCAGTACCGTTGTACGAGTGCACGTAGCAAGCAGTAAACACCGCACCCGTAGAGAGGGAGGGATACCGTGTCCACATATTATGATTGGCGGAGTGCAACAGTATTACTTAAATAACGAGGCCGTTGCTGTATCGTACAAGCTTATTACAAGGAAGAGACCGGGAAACTGGTTCAGGCTGGATTTCTTATTTGAGAATGGGTGCGTTCTAGACTATCTTCAGTATAACCAAGGGCGCACAAAAAAAAAAGTTATCGACACCCCCCCCCCCCCCCCCCCACCAGCGAAAAAAAAAATAGGGGGGGTCTCTAAAACCAAGTTAAAAAAAGGGAACAAAAAACAAAAAAAAAATGTTTTTGCTCATTTCGTCCTTCCTGTGATCACAGCGATCCGGTTTGTTTTTCATTCTGACCTTCCTATATACGTGTGTGGTGTCGTTTTTTTTTTTTTTTTATGCGACCTTGGCATAACTACTCTCGATTTTCGTATTTTCTGGTCATTCTCAGCCTGGTTTTCTTATTATAGCGTCCTTTTGTTAGGTGTCCTGCATTACTACTGTAACTGCTGCTGTGTTGTTGCTGCTTACATTGAGTACAAAGGGTACTCGTAAGGAATTCGTACAGGAACGGAACGCTGGCTCATCAGGCGGCTTTCAGGCTGGATTTCTCGCTTTTAGGTTGGAAAGACTGCGAAAGAGTACGAGTAGTATTCATTTACATTCCAGTCGAACAACCGCTTTCTTCGAGTTTCTTATCTAAGTCTCTTTTGGTGCTCGTTTCTTAAGCGTAGGTGCCCTGCTGTACTAGTAGTCTACCCACTGCCGTAGACAGTACGACGCAGGACACCCCCTGTATGTGCACTAAGAAAACAAGAAAACGAGCATTATGAGAAAGCCAGGCCGAGATTTCCAGGAATAGGCCTTACGAGGTGAGAAATTCTGAAGTCGTGATACTGAAGTTAGTGTAGAGAACGCACCCAATTGCACAATTAAAAACAAGAAACCCAGCCTGGACCAGCTTTCCTGCCATATTATGCTGCATTGTGATACCACCACCTTTACGTGCTGTCTGCACGCCCGACGTCTCCCCTGCGCAGAAGCACAGCAGCTATTATTAGCTGTGTGTAGCACCAGTCCAGCAAAGTCGTAAGGGCTCTATACTGCTGTAGTTTTAGTACGCATACTACTCTTTATGTATCTCCGACGCGTGGTGGGCGGTTGTATGAGGGTTTTATCACAAGAGTTTTGAGGCTGAGAGTTTTTGTATTGCACAAGGCGTTTTTTCTGAATCTTCCTCCGTCGTCGTCGCCGAAAGTGCGAACGGTGCAAGTTAGCAAAAAAAAATGAAAAGTGAAGCGGGCATGCTGAACCCGAAGCGCTGTCTTTGGGTGATGAAAAACTACTCGTTCGAATTAATGCGTGCACTTAGACTTCCTGCCTAACGTCGCCCCCTATAGTAACTGCTGTGTGTCTACCTGATGCCCTTGCTCCTGCCGATCTCTTCTCTATTATGATACCTACAGTACAATCTCGGGGGGTGTTATACACCGTGAAGGCTTTGTGGAGGGAGGGGGCTCGAACCCCCCTCAAATGTAATACGGGGGGGTGGGGTATACTGTATAGAGTAACAGAATGGTTCATATAGTACTGCAACTGGGAACAAAATAAAAAATAAAAATGATGCTTTTGCAGCAGTAGTGCTCTTCTTGTATGTTTTGCCCGAAGGGGCTGCACCCATATCAATCAGGTGCCAGTTTTATCCACGCCAAGCCTACCTTCGAACCTAATAATACACGGGGGGATACACAATGGCGCGGGGGGGGGGGGGGGGGGGGGGGGGGG
>MEHQ01003574.1:743413-800005 GCA_008828725.1 Saccharina japonica | reverse complement strand
GGGCGTACTCATTTGTTGCTTGCCTTAGTCATTTGACCACTGACCACGCATCCCTTTCGAGACGGAGCACCGTTCCTACTCCGAATAGAGACACCTCCAACAGTTGGGCGGTCATTACGTTGTTTCCATATATTACTGGGGGGGGGAAGGTAGGGGGGGAGAGAGGGCTCTACTGTGAGACCCCAGATCTAAGTTAAGACGAAAAAAGAAGCCAACGTTTTTGCTATCCGACAATGTGTAGCTGCTTAGGATGAGGTTCAACGTCGATCACTCATAAACATCGTCAGAAAAAAAACAGAAGAAAACCGAGGAAACCCAAAAGTGTCATCGTCTCGTATTTACCTCACACCGAAGAGTCTTAATAGACAGAAATAGATGGGGATCCAACAAAAGAACAGCACATACATCATGTACGCATACCAGTCATGGCTTTGTATCATATGACGTCACGATTCCGGATGACGATAAATGTCGACCAAGGATTTTCCACCAACCAAAATTCCAACTTGAAAAACTGACCAATCAGAAAACTGCGGGCACGAAATCCCTTCAATCGTGACTTTACTGAGCTCGCGTAAATCTGCTCGCGCAGGCGAGCTTCCTTCGGTGTGCCCGCATTGAAAATAGAGCCTTTCCAAGCACAACGACCAGGTGGCACACCAAGCAGGCATGCCTCTCGTTAAGGTTAGGGTTAGGGTTAGGGTTAGAGGTCCGGGCCGCGGTGGTGGCCACCATTACTAATAGTCGAAACCAAGAATATGCTCACCGTCCGGAACGAATACCTTAGTTAGGGCTTCGTGACAAAACCCTACCTCAGTAGAAACAGCATCATTTTATGTGGGCACGGCTGAGAAGTTCGCAGTAGTGGACAAACACTGCTAGTGGATCTTCCTAAGGTAGCTAATTAGGCACTCTGATTGGCCAAGCAAGCACTGACCACTGGCATAGGGTTCGGGTTCGGGTTAGGGTTAGGGTTCGATCTGAGGGTCACACTACTACTACCAAGACAAAACCCCCATTTTAAAGATCCACTATCACCCTTTGTCCACCCCTCGAAGTTCGCCTGCGCGGGCAGATTTACGGCTACTACTACTGTACTTTACTTGACTCGCGGAAAGGTGAAAGTGGGTTGGAAATGGGGCTCTTCATAACTGCAAGAACGAAATGAGACGGTATTACGGTATTAGGGCCCATATTAACGAGTACAAAATGAATTCAATTTGGAAAAAATAAAATTCAAATACGCTTTTCATTGGTCAACACACGCACCAGCACCAAATATTATGCCTCAAGATCCTAATCTTTGGTGCTGGAACGTGTGTTGAACAATTAAAGGCGGATTTGAATATATATTTTTTCAAATTGGTTTTTTTTCTTCTTCGTTAAAACGGGCCCTTACAGCAGGATGTTCAACAACTGATGATGATGATAGATGAATGAAGGGACAACAATTTTGTACAGCAGAAAAAAGTAAAAAGGTTGATGTTAAGCCGCAAGTGTTAACCCTTATAAGGACTGGAGTCCCGTTTTGGGGACAAATTACTTATAATTAGAGTGGATTGTCCCCAAAACGGGTCTGCAGTCCTAAAAGTATCAAATGGAGTTCTAGATTTGTCCGATAGGTTTCCATTTTTTTCTTTTTCTTTTTCGTGGGAATTATTCCTACGGTATGTATCTCTTTTTAGAGGTTATAAGCCATCGATCGACCTCAAGGCTCAAGGCTTACAAGGTTGTACAATGTTGGACGGCAAACAGCAGTGCTATAATTGCGCATTAGGCAGACCAAAGATTAGACATACAGTACGCGACAGATGTTAAGAATCTCTTATTTTTTTCCCCAGGCTGGAATTACTATGTAAGACTGGGTGTGTTCCACAATATTTTCAGTAAAAAGAGGTCGCATTTATATATCCCCCCCCGGTAAAATGGTTAGTAGTTCGAAGGGGAAAAGGGAAGTACTTGTAGAGCATTACCGCAAGCTAGGGACGCCCACAACCAACGAAACGTTCGACAAAGAATTTGAGAAAGATATCAACGCGTGGGCGGAGGCGAACGTAGATGCATCAGAAAGGGAAGACAGCTGCGTCAGAAGGGTTACAGCGCAGAGTTCACAAGAGAAGAAGCTTAAGAAGTGATGTGCTAACTAAGAATAGAAAGGCAGCAGGGGCAGACCAAATAGTTAATGAATTTATGAAGTACGTGGGAGAAGAATGCTACATGCATGGTTACCATGGGTTGTATAACTGGATATTGGAAAAACCGAGTACGCACACTAAGAGATGGAGAGAAGAGTAGCTAGTAAACTTGTTTAAGAAGGAGACTAAGGCTGTACCCGGGTAACTATAGGGGAATAACGCTACTAAGCACTGTAGGTAAAAACGTTCTGTAAGATTTGAACGATAGAATCGGCGAACAATGAGTGGGAGAAGAAGAAAAGATTTAGCGAAGGGCAAGCAGGATTTAGGCCAACACGTCTTAGCTTCGCGTCGATCAATGCTGTACACATTAGGTAAGCATAATCAAGGCACGGAAAGACGCGGTGGCTAACAACGCTTACTGTTTCTTTTTAGCATGTACAGAAGGCCTACGATACAGTATGGAGAAATGGGCTGCTGGGAAAAAGTTGTGGGAATAGGGAATAGAGAAAGAATGTGGAGAATGATGAAGGAAGATGGACGGAATGTGCGAGAAGTGCCTGTTTGATGTTGGACGGGGAAATATCCGAAGTACGTTGATATCCTACCGCGGAGTTGCCCCGGGCTGTCCCGGCTCTCACCTCCCCCTACTCCCAGTCTCCCTTCCTGCCCTGCTCGTTCGCAGTCGGCCGCCGCCTCGCCGGGAGTCCCGGTGGGCGGCCGCTCCAGGCTGTCGAGGCTTTGCCTGTTTGCTTGTCTGCTTTCGTTTGCCTCTCCGCCCCCCCCGCCGGCCTGCCCGCCCCCTCCGCGCCTGCCTCGCGTCCCCCCGGCCGTGTGGCGCGTTGCCGGCGCCCTGATCCCCACCCGTGCCGCGTCGTTTGTCTGTCCCGCCGCTCCGGCCGTCCCGGTCCCTTGTCCGTGGCGTGGGGCGCCGCTCGCTGCTCCCGCTTCGTCGCCCCGTATACGTCCCTTGGCGTCGCCCTCTCCCCCGCTGCTCTTGCGGCTGCCCCCCTCCCTTCCCTCCTCGGCCCGCGGTCCGGCCCCGTCGCCGCTGGGCCGCCGTCCTCCCCGCCTCGCCCTGCCCCGCCTTCCGGCTGTCTCCTGCTGCCTGTGCTTGTCCCCGCTTCGACTCTGCCGGGCGCCGGTCTGGGCCGGGCCCGCGCCGCTCGTCCCCCGCTGGCCCCGCGCTCCCGCTGCCCGCCGCTCCCCCGTCCTCGGCTGCTCCCGTCCGCCGCTCCTCTCGTCTGCGCGCCCGACTGGGCCTGTCCCCCCTTCGCCCCCTCGCGCCGTGCGTCCGGTTGCCTGCCCTCTCCCGTCCTGCCCTGGCCCCCTTCCCGCGCGTTTGCCGCCCTCGCCGCTCCCGCTGTCTGGGCGCCCGTCTCCCCCGGCGCGCCTGGGCCTCCGGTGGGCCGCGTCGTCGCGCCAGTCTGGACGGCCCTCGGCCCCCCCCTCGCGCGTTGCCCTCGCGCCTTTAGCGGCTCCCCGCCCGCGGCCCGGCCCGGCTCGCCACGCCTGCCGGCGCTCGCCCCGATGGCCCGCGCGTGAGCGGGGCCGCCCTTCGCGCACTGTCCGGGGGGGTTCGCGCGCCGGCCTCGCGCCTGCCCCGGTCTCTGCCCGGCCCCTGGACTTCCGCGCCCCCCTGCCCCTGGCGCTTTCGTGTCGGGCGCGCCCTGGCCCTGCCGCCCGCCCGCCGGGTCGGTCTCCCGTCGCGGGCCGGCGGCGCCCGTCGTTTCGCGGCACGCTGACTGCTGGCCCCTGTGGCCCCCGCCCTCGCGCGTACCGCCTTCCCCTCGTGGCGCCTGTGCCCGGTCCACGCGCGGCCCGCGGCTGTGCGCGGGGAGCTTGCGGCCCTCGCCGCCCCCCGAGTGTGCCTGGCGCCGTTTGGTCCCCTCCCTCGTCGCGCGCCCCTGCCTCGCTCTCTTCGGCGCTCGCTGGTGGCCCCGGCGCGCGCGCCGGGCCGGTTGGGGCTCGCTTCGCCCCGCCGATCTTCTCCTGTTCTCATCTCTGGCCCCCACGTCCTGCCGCGCCCCCGTTGTTGTTGCGGTTGTCTCTCTTCGGCGTCGGACCGTGTTGCTCCGTCTCGCCCGGGATGGTGCCCGTCCCACGCGTCCCCTGCCTCCGGCCCGCCCCCTGCGTCCCGCCCCCCCCCCCTCCCCCCCCCTCCTCCTTCCCCCTCTCCGCTGCTCCCGCTGCTTCTTCTCCGCTTAAAAACTTGGACCTTACATCTCCGAAAAAAAAAAAAAAAAAAAAAAAAACAACAAACACAAAAAAAAAAAAAAAAAAGAAATAGAAACAAAAAAAAAAAAACAAAACATCAGTACAGGACAAAGATACAAACGAACACAAAAAAAAAAAAAGGACCCCCCCCCCCCCCCCCCCCAAATCTCAGTCTCAAATGCTTAATTATCAGATTCTTGGCATATATCGCGTACTACTACTGTATACTGTATGTAAAGGTATAGCGTACGTAGTAGGTGTTCTGCGCCACTCGACGGTTTAGAGAAAGTTCGCCACATACAACATACTATCGGCAGCGCTGATTGGCCTACAATAAGCACCGGTCGCTGTACCGTGATGTGACCACAAACTCCACCGTACACCCCACTCCTAACTAACTACGAGTACTCAGATTAGTTTTCACCGTTTTATGGCCCAGGGTTTGCCGTTTTGTGGCTGGCGTACAGAACGCAGGCCGATCCGCTCATCAGACCCGGGCAACGCCAACACCGTCAATATTAATATTTAGCAATTCATGACGCTTTTAGTAGTAGATTCTAACTCCAAGATAAACCTAAATATTGATCTAATTCCGAGTGTTTTTCCCCACAACGGGACTGCTGCCCTAATACTGCCCAAAGGGGCTTTCTATTGTCATAACGCCTTTGGAACTGCAAACCCCTCTTTAGTACTACACTGCTGTACAGAAACCTTAGTATGACTCTAATTGCAAGTGTTCTATACCCACATCGGGACTGCTGTCCTTAAGGCCTAAAGGGACCTACTAGTAATAACGCCTTTGGAACTACAAACCCCTCTTTAGTACTGCATCGGTACAGAAGCCTTAATACTTCGAAATGTGACTCTAATTCCAAGTGTTTTGTCCCCACTACGGGACTGCTGTCGTCCTAAACAAAGGCATGATGAAGTGGTTAACAATACACCACTACAGCATGCGTTCTATGGAGCCACATCATACATACGACCAAAGGAGCACTACTGCAGCGCAGTTGAGAACAGAATACACAATGACGGGACTGGGTCATCTAGATGCGTCGGTGTGGCTTGTCCGCGGGCACCCTGAACCTTGAGTAGATTGTGGGTCCAAGGAAGTCGGCGCAGCTGATTGCTGAAGGGCCCGCGATGCGCTGAGCTTGCTCCCTAGATAAGAAGAGTTGAGACTCTGTTATAGGGGTTAGCATGGGCAGAAAATCAACAATATTTACAAGGATACGAGGCCAACATGAGTTTGAGTCTCCTCGCCGGGCTCCAATTGTTTTTTTCGAAAAGTGATTATAGTAGTCTTCAAGAATCGATCTACTCGTATAACCGGGGCCAAGAATCGGGGTAAATAATTGGCGTCAGATAATCAAGTCAAAGTGCGCTTCAGATCTATATTTAGTGGAGTGAGATTTAGCCCAGACGGAAAGCCTAAGAACTGTAAACTCTTAGGAAACACACACGACAAATGTCTGTCGTGGCCCAGCCAGTTTTGGCACATGGCTAACGAAGTCGGTTTCGTTCAAAGACAAGTACGGCACATACACTTTGGCCAGAAATGGTAATATATTATGTATCCCTCGTAGATCTATTGATAGACAACACTACAATGTTGGGAAGCACAGTTTTCCACTCAGCCTGAGCCGACAACAGCAAAAATAGCTAGGTAGGCCGCATAGCTGGGTAAATCGTACATCTCTTCCCAACAGAGTGCACAACTCGTACAGTAGACACCCCGGGGGACCCTCCTCCTCCTCCTCCTGCCTCAACTCCTTCTCCTCCAACTTCCCCCCCTCCTCCTCTTTCTCCTCCCGCCCTCCTCCCTCACGCCCACACCACCCTCCCACCCCCCGCCCCCTACGCGCTGGCCTCCTCCGCTTCCTCTCCTCCTCCTCCTTTCACCTGCTCTCAGGCCCGCCGACCCTTGTCCTGCCCCCCCTCCTCCTCATCCTTCTCCTCCTCTTCCCCCTCCCCCTCCTCCTCTATAAAGACAGCGCACAGAGCTCCACCGCGACCATTGCGATGCAACCGCCGCACTGCAACCACCGTGCTTCGACCGTCGTCGGACAAAAGGCACAAAAGCAAACCCCAAAAACGAGCTGAGCATGATAGGTCAACACGGCTGCTATCCTCTGCTCTCAAACTCAAGGGTCGGTCGCAGTCGACGCTGAACCACCCACACTACTGCATACTACGCGTGGAAGAAGAGCCCCCACGACGTGCCGTTACCTTCCAAAATGGTACGCGTTGCGTTTGCATTCGTGGGTATCAAGATGGAACACGCGCGTAATGAAACCAAGCCCCTGAACCGATCGCGTTCGCGTAGTGGGCGTCGAGATGGAACACGCGCGCATCAAATCACGCCCGAGGCTCGTAAACCTTCCGCGTGCACAAACCGTTGAAAAACATAACATACGTACACCCCACCAATCCCAGAACAACAGATGTTGCCCCTTCATGGTGGGCAACAAGGTGGGGAACGCGCTCGCCAATAACACGTCCTCAACTCTCCGCATCCACAAACAGTTGAAAAGTTTATACCCTACCAATCGTATAACCAACGTCGAAGGAAAAAAAAAAAACGCACGCATGCATGCCCTATAGACTACCAACACGCCTTTCATGATCCTCAGGAATAGCTGTAAACACAAAAGCCATCAAAACCTGAAGCCAAATTCGAACAGCGGGGGGGGGGGGGGGGGGGGGGGGGGGGGGTGCACGCACCATCCACATTCCCGAAGGCTCCCATACCCCAAAGTAGCTGCAAAAAATCCCCCCATCAATCCCAGTCATTATTTCGAACAAAGACACGCCTAGCTTACACGCCATTGTCCCCCCTCCAAAGTACCGCCTGCCAAAAACAAACCCCATGGATGCCGTTACGTAGCTGTTCTCCAACAAAGAGAAAACAGCATGCACGGAACACACAAAAACAACAGCAAAAAACAATAACGGATACCCCACCAACCGCATACTATAAACACAACTTCACACAGAG
This sequence comes from Saccharina japonica, assembly GCA_008828725.1. NCBI lineage: Eukaryota > Phaeophyceae > Laminariales > Laminariaceae > Saccharina > Saccharina japonica. The sequence goes on along the minus strand of MEHQ01003574.1, from coordinate 792,655 downwards.
TTAAGTTGGACATGCCTTCCAAGAGGCAACAAACCCGCCGAGCGATGCTCTCTCAAAACACGCGATGCCGTGGCGCACTGCAGCTCGTTCACGCCCACTGATCTCTCAAGACAATGAAACGCCTCGATGCCACCTTCACCCGGACGAGACCCTCCCTTCCTCTTCCTCTTACGCCAACCCAGAGTGAACAATGTGTTCCCACCGACACGGCAACAAAGGTACCTCCTGACCCCCCCCTCCCTGCTGGTCCCCAGCTAAACCAGCAAACAATGACTGCGTGACACTGGGCGATATTTCGATTTTTTTTTCAGACCCCGATCTAGCCCATCTTCCCACCGTCCGTGAACAAACTGCCGCTGTGCTGCCAAAGTGTACCCGGAACGGATGCCTCGCTATTTGTCAACGCTACTACTAACTTGTAGACCTATCACGGATGTCGAAAGTCTTACCGCCGTTGTACTGTTACAGGAGGCGCTACGGTAGTGTCTGCCCAGGCTCACAGGCGCGGACAACCACAGCCAACCCAACGAAGAGCTTTCATGCTTAAGGGGGTTTCCATGGCTGTCTTTTCTGGTCCCGGGCTTCGGGTGACATTGCGCACTCCGAACAATTTGACTTCTCATTTTATTTTCCATATTTTATCTACTGCTGTAGCACTAGACCCTCTAGCATAGGCCTGACCAACCCGTGTGACTTCCCAATTCTCTAGCACAGGGTTGGCCAAAACTATCCGGTGCGTCGATCAGCAGCAGCAGCGGAATGAACGACGGGTTAAAACGAGTACAGCTTGTTGCTGCGGATCAGGAGACGACCTCTTTCTTCTTCAGCATATCTTCAAATCGCACCAGCTCTTGGGCTAAGTGCTGTAGGCCGGTCTGCATTTCCTCCTTCAGTTGTGTCCAGTCTTCTCCACCTGTTACGTAAGGTGCGCACGATGGAAGCAGATACGAATTATATTTAAAAAAAACACATTTTTTCTAAATATTGTTGGTTGGTGTGCTCTCAGAGCTCGATTTTGTTTGGAGACCAGGTTTCGAGCCGCTTTCTCGTTTTCTCGCGATGAGCTTCACCTCTCGGTCCGCTTCTTCCTCGGTGTGCCTCGTCGTGCTCACCTATCCCGACTCCGCCGGAGGTGGCCTCGGCCGTGCTCACGCTGTGTCCCAGCGGGGGGTGTACGCGATATTCATGGGGGTGCTGTGATCGCATTTATTTTCAATAATCTGCCGCGTTTTTTACCCGGTCCCCTAGTTCGTACCGCATAATTTTCACTGCAATATGCGTGTCAAGTGTCAAGAGTAAAATTTCAAGAGGTCAGTCTGGTACAGGGATGTACACTTCTTTTTTTTTCGTTACGCGTAACTAATCAGGGGTCACCGTAGCAAGCTTTTTTCCCATTGTTACGTTTTCCCTCGAGCCCCTAATATAGACAAGCCACTTCAGTTGGTGGCAATCCAAATACACCGAACAGCAGAACAGCACGGCACACAGCACACCAGCACGCCAGCTGCAGCGGGAGGTGCATCTGCATCCCTGGTTTTGACAGCCGAGGAACAAGGGGACCGTGCCGCGCTTTTTGCTGGACAGGGGGGGGGGGTGTACTCATGTCGTGCACGGCCGTAGTCGTATGACCATAGACCCTCGCATCCCTACAATGCCGGGACGGAGCACGTTGGGTTTTCACCAACCAGGCAGACATTGCTTGCACCAAGCGCGAAGCGCCTTGAGGTATTGGACGAGTCGCATGGAGGGTGAGCTGCATCCTGCTAAGAGGCTGGACAGGGGGGCTGGTCTCTAAAACCAAGTGATTTAAAAATGGACAAGTACAATGAAAAATAAACTTGTTTTCTCCTAAGTCGTCCTGTGGTCACAGCGCTTCCGTGTGCTTTCCATCCTGACCTTTTTTATGTGAGGTGCAAGTGAGGTGTCGAAAAAATACTGTTCTGGTAGCCCTCGGATAAATTATTTTAAAAGCGTTCAACACAGGCCAAATGGAGTTCCAGCGCAAACAACACACGCATGCACCGGGGATGCACCAATTTCATCTCTGGGGGGATAATTGTCAAAATCCCCTGATAGTTGACGTAATTACGCGTAAGTTTTTCAAAATACTGTTTTACCGTAACTACGTGTAAGATTTTGGTCAATTTTGACGTTTTGTACATCCCTTGTCTGCTATACCTTTTGGTTGCTGACGCTAGAGAGCGCGGTTATGCCACCCAACTCACCTCGATGTACCTCTGCACCCCGAACCTGAAAGACGAGATACACCTGATGCGGGACTACACCGTCCCGTTCCATACGAATAGTGCTTTCATGGTACTCCCGTGGCGCTTTCCAAGAGTATGTTCGGTCGGATATGTACCAAAGTATACCGGGGGTTTTCGTTCGGTAAACACCCTACCGAACCATACCGGAGGGTTCGGTACGAACCTGATACCGGTACCCGACACTTCGGTGAATTCGGTACGAACTCGATACCGGTACCCGACACGTCGGTAAGTGCGGTACGCCCACCCAAAAACAGCCCGGGTATCGGTATACCCTCGACCACAATATCGGGGGTACCGGTACTTGTTCGGTACGGCCTCGATACCGGTACCAGACACTCCGGTAAGTTCGGTGTTTTTCAATACCGGTACCCGACACTTCGGTAAGCTCGATGTTTTTTCAATACCAGTACCCAACGGTAACCGACGCTTCGGTAAGTTCCGTATTTTTTCGATACCGGTACCCGACATACCCGACATTTCGGTAAGTTCTGTACGGCCTCAATACCGGTACCCGACACTTCAGTAGGCTCGGCACGCCCACCCAAATACACCCCGGATATCGGTATACCCTTGACCATAATGCCGGGGGTACCGATATTTGTTCGGTACGATACCGGGGATATCGGGTATGTATGTAGTGAAGCTATATATACCGATACAATACGACGTCATCGCATCGCCATTTGGCGGGGTATACTAGCTGTTGTACAGCAGTAATACCACCTTCGTAATAAAAGAGTATGGTATACATATGTGGACACCCTCTCCCCTCTCCCCCTACTACGTATCATACAGACCACAAGGTTACGATTGAGACGTACGTATTGCACATCTGTATCTCTGGTCCGCGCCGTTTTGCGTTCTACCAGAACAAGGGTAGACTGCTCTTAGGTAAATCATGAGCGCCTGCACCAACAGCAGCAGTGGAGACCAGCCGGAGCGTGATCACGATCATGAGCTGCAGCCCCGGTGCAACAAAAGTGCTCGAGGTGTCGGGTACGCGTTCCCGTAATCACTCCGGCTGCCATCTACAAAACTCTCGGGGAAAGTGTACCAAGCGTACGAGGACACCACAAAAGCCGTCGACAACTACGTGGTGCCGAATGGGTTTCGACGGGAAGACGCCCGTGAGGACTCGTGCATGTACTCTCTAGGAGCCTACTTAGACCAGCAGACAAGAACGACAAGCAAGCGCTGCAAGTATTTCTGCCTTTCTTGGCAGCAAAAAGTGCCGTTCTTCATAGCGTTTTTTCCAAGGGAATGTTAATGTTATGACCGGTATGGGGTACGTACCAAAATATACCGGGGTATTTACTCGGTAATTATCCTACCGAACCATACCGTAGGGTTCGGTACGAATTCGACACCGGTACCCGGCACTTAGGTAAGTTCGGTACGCCCACCCAAATATACCCCGGGACCGGTAGAACCCCGACCACAATACCGGGGGTACCGGTATTTGTTCGGTACGGCCTCGATACCGGGTCCCGACACTTCGGTAAGTTCGGTAATTTCTCAATACCGGTACCCGACACTTCGGTAAGTTCGGTAATTTTTCAATACCGGCACCTGACACTTCGGTAATTTCGGCATTTTTTTAATACCGGTACCGGATACTTCGGTAAGTTCGGTACGAACTCGATACCTGTACCCGACACTTAGGTAAGTTCGGTGCGCCCACCCAAAAATATCCCGGGTACCGGTATACCCCCGACCACGATACCGGGGGTACCGGTATTTGTTCGGTACGGCCTCGATACCGGTACCCGACACTTCCGAGAGTTCGGAATTTTTTCAATACCGGTACCCGACACTTCGGTAAGTTCGGTACTTTTTCCATACCGGTACCCCGACACTTCGGTAAGTTCGGTACGGCCGCCAAAAATACCCCCGGTACCGGTATACCCTACCGAACATCCCCTTGGCGCTGCCAGCGCATTTTTCTCGTAAAAGCATATACAGTAAGTACCAGTACAACCGACAGGCCGTCGTAGTGCACCAACTTATTAACTCGTCGGCGCGATCGACGATTGGCTATTCCATGAATGTACGGGAGTAGGACTGCGACTAACTGCTCAACGTGTAGTATGGTGTGACGAGTGCGTAACATACTCTACTACTGCTCTCTGCCGCACGTATGTATGCTGCTACTGCTGCGTGCTGTTGTTGCATCATATTGCCATTCTATCCTTCAACACAAGGACCGTTTTGATCTTTAGACCAACCATTATGGGAAAAAAAAAAAATTGGGCTCCAGGAACTGGTTTCTAGGCCCAATATACCCGTTTTACTCGGCTGGACTCTCAAAAATACCGATACACTCCTCAAGATCCACCCCGTAGTTTTCCGAGGGCTCTCTGGAGCAGTTCTCCGTTTCTCTAGGGTCTCATTTTGATTTTCGGCGCAACCAATCAGTTTTCAGAAATATGCGTTGTTGGTCAAAACTGGGGCCAAAAATAATGGGTCATTGAGGATTTTTGGCTAAAAATCATCAGGTCGTCAGAACTGGCAAATTGGACGAACAGTCAAAATAGGACTCTGGAGAAACGGAAAAGTACGCCAGAAAGCCCTAAAAAAACTACGGGGAGCTTGCTGAGGAGTCTACAGGTATTTTGGGCCGTACCGCCGAGTAAATCGCGTATTATCGGCCTAAAACCTCAGTTCTGAGGGCCCAAAAATAATTTCCCATAGATGGCCTTACATGGATATTTATCAAGGCAGTCCTTATATTCACGGACACAAGGTACGTACGAGCATGTTGTATATACGAGTACTCGTAGTAGTGCTGTTGCTACACTGCTGCTGTACGGATGAGCTCAGGCGGCACCTTCAAGTAGGCCCAAGAGGGGAAAACATATCTGGTGGCAATATTACAAAAAAATTGGGTCGGCTTTCTTTCACGTTACTTCCGAGTCGTCAACTGCACTGCTATGCTATGCCACTTATTTTGGTAGATTGATGTAGTTTGCACATTGTGCCGGATGCAGCCGGATGGGGAATATATATATATATTGCCACAAGTATATACCAGGTAGTATTCAGTGTTATCTTTCCCGTTACTGAAAATATATACTTCGAAGTATGTTTTTATGCTATCAGGGATCGCTGCGTGTCCCCGAAATGGCGTGGTAGCAGAGGCTAACGATAGAGCTCATGGACACCCAGGCTAGTGTCGATGCACTTGGTGGAAGAAAGAAGAAACATGTGTATTAAACCATGGGGCCAAAATCGGCTTAGGGCCATAAACTTGCTATTAATAGAGTCTACGCGGGTGCTGTGACGAGCAGTGAGGAGTGACAGCATGTGAGCTGTCTCCTATGCCACAACATCTAGCGCTACTGGACTGTCGTCCTGTTCCGCAACGTCTAGAGTCTAGACCTACTGTGGGCGGTTTTTCTCGAAGCCCCTACCGTACTCGTAATCTCGCCGCAATATTCCATAGGTTCCGTTTCGACTGAAACCCGATAGCCTGTTCTCTTATTACACAGCGTTTTACCTTTTACCCGGGGAGTACTTGTATAGCGATAGGTTATAGGCTATATCCTTAACACAGCAGCTCACTTGCTCACTGCTACTACTGATATTGCTAGCCGTGACTGCTTGTACTGAACTCTGAGTACGTACCTATGTATAGGCCAACCAGCCCAGCCATAACATATGCAACCCTTGGCAGTATTCTGTCGCATGTACGGCCTCGGTTATCCTACACCCTCGGTCATTGAGGGCATACGCGGAGCCGCAGGCCGCCGTTAGCCCGCCGCGGCGAATGTCCCTTCTTCCCGCACACCGGTCTTTGCGATGCACGGTGTTAGCGTTTCTGCACCCGCCCCCCGTGCCGCTTTCTACGCGGTCCGCCTCAAGCCGCTCTTTCCGAGCTCACAAACTCCCTGATTAAAATGCCATAAAAAACGCAATACCGATGTTGACTATTAAAAGCGACGTAAAACTCCTAGAAATCACAAGAAACCACGAACTGTTTAGCCCAGCAACTGCTGGCCCGCTACTTGCAGCAACACTGCCTGCTCGCGTGTCCTAACGGCAGTCTGTCGGCACCGTCTTGTGTTGTGTGTAAGCACTTGGTATTGCCGCTCAAGTGATAAGCCAAACAATGTCAACACGACAGTCGTGTTGTCGCAATTACGATCCATTATTCAAACCCGGAACGTCAACCAATACGCCCAACTATCTCTCACAACAAACCACAGACTATTCTTGGCTCGGTTCCCGACCCCTCATAACCCTCTCCTTGTTTCACGTGGTTTATGGCCTGCAGTTGGAAAGGATTTTAGATCCACGACGACCTTTCTTCAAGTCCCTAGCCCAGCAACACTCCCAGCGCCAGCACTACGCAGTATTTGAATGCAAGCAAGCCTAGATCAGCCAAACAGGTTGGCCAAAACCACGCCGGGGTTCATTCCGGCAAATTAGACCCACCCTCGACCCGCTCCGGCCATGGGAGTTGGAAGAAAAGTAATCGATGACGACTTCTACGGATAATAGGCGACGCCCACTTTCGTCACTTGAATCAACGAAGAAGTGGTCACACGCACCTCGTCAAATACGTCATTTCTTGCGGAAGCGGACCAACTGCTGCACTGTCGGGATGCCATTCGGCCTGCCGGCACGAGTGGGTACTCTCGCTTGTTTATTAAAAATAATCCAAACAGCAGTTTACGCGGCTCGGTGACCCCACCAGCCAACTGTTGTAAGTACAAATGTGGCTCGGCGATTCCAAAAGTCAAGGCATACAAATAGCTAAGTTTACGCGGCTCAACCATCTCAAGAACGCCACCTTGACGAGACGGGGCAAACTCACGCTCACAAGAAAATACACCCGCCATGGCAGGCCGGCCAAGCGCCACCCACCTGCCGAGCGCAACCCCACAACCCACACACCAGAAACGTTTCGTATACTATCAACGCGACTGACGTTTGTGCACGGCGTGCCGTGCTCCAACGTCGGTGAAACTGGACGCAGGGCCCATCAAGCAAATCAAACCATCGTCCCATTCACCTTCTTGAAGGGTCGTGCCGGCCTGCCCCGCTTTCTCGAGGAACATGGAGGCTAGTCGCACACGGTGGCACATCAGGTTCGCGGCTGCGCCCTTTATGGAGTGCGCAGCATGCTTGGCTTCCTGGTCATCGCCAAGGTTCGAGAAGCAAACAGGCACAGGCAAAAGAGGCAAGAGGTTTGAGTCAGAAGAGAGTATGCCGACCGCAATCAGCCAACCCCCCAAGCGCACGCGCGCGCGGAGAGAGCGCACATGCATGTATCGGTGGTCGGTACGAACAGCGGTCGCCAGTTGCCAGAAGGGCACTCGCCAGCACTTCAAATTTGAATGGCGCGCACAAGTGTACGCACGCGTCGTCGCCCCGACGAGTCCATGCAGGCCTGGCGACATCGGGAGGCTGACAGTTCAGTCCTAAGATTCTGCCTGGTGCGAGCGAGTGCTCCGAACGGGCGTGATTATTAAACGCCACGCAAGGACGCGGGATGCACGAGGCACACACGAGACCGTTGACCTCCATGGGTGCGACGAAAAAAAAGGGAGAAACGTATTCTAAGTAGGAACCCGGCAAAAAAGGATTTCCCAGTTTTTTTATTTTTTCGGAAAAGTGACGTCACGATTCCGGATTGCGACAAATGTCGACCAATGATTTTCCACCAATCAAAATTTCCAACCGAAAAAATTGACCAATCAGAAAACTGCGGGCACGAAATCCCTTTCTATGATAACGATGACCGCCGAGAATCGAACCTACGCTTTCTCCATCGGTAGCGCCAGGAATGTACGGGTTCCTCCATCGGGCTCGATCAGGCTGATCAGGTTCGCTGCCGCTCCCTGGTTGAGCGGCCTGGTCTCCACACACCCGGGTTTTTTTTTTCAACAAACGAATTTGCGGCAAGCACGCGCGAATGCACGGATGCCACACACACTCATGCGAAGGTGTCGCCTACTGAGCTAGAGGGGTAAAAACTCGATCGATGACGTACCCCGCCCAGGGCAAGCAAGCCATACGGTATAACGTCAATGTTGTATAATATGGCTTACCTTGGGCTGGGTAACCCATAAAACACTCAGTTGTGAGATCGAGGATATCGTCGAAACTCAATCTCATGCAAGCTGTTGTCGTCAGGGACAGCTACATTGATATCATACCCGTCGCCGTAGGAATGACGAACTTCCTGCCCGCTTGCACAGACAACACACGCGAGGAAGCGCGCGGTCGCTCGCTACGACAACAGTATTATTCCAACACAAATTTGGTAAAAAAAAAAACAGCGAGGCGCTTTGCACCGCAGGATGAAGGCATACTCACGAGCATGGATCCCTGGGGGACACACTCCCGCAATGTTTCCATGTGCGGGCTGGCCTCAGCCACTAGCTCGCCAAGCAGCTCTTGTAGAAACCCAGCGTCGCCACAACACTGCGCAGTCAGCGGGATCGTTCGGTAGGGAATGAGGAATGTAGTTAAGGGACCCGTGTTGTGAACGTCGGGACAAAACTTCGCGTTTTTGTGCGCGGCAGAACGGCAAGTCTGCTCTCAACGTACACGGGAAACGCCTCCCGAGACCCGGTCGTTTCCTTGTCAAGAAGCGGTGTTACAACCTGCGCACATCTCGGAGTATCGCGCAGGAGGGGGAAACTCAAGGTGTATACGCGTACATATCACGGGAAACGATGGCGTTCCGAAACATTCAAGTGTTATCCCAAACGCTGCGTTCCCGTCCACAGGCGGAACAAAAAGGGGGGAGCGTCAGGTAAATAGGGGGGGCAAAGCAACCTCGAGACGATGTCGGTGCGGGCCTAAAGCAGCTGGCACTGATGAACACGACTATTCGCACTGCTGTAAATATATACGTTCCTCGTGTTAGATGTACAGACAACAGTAGTTTTGAGATCAGCTCCTCGTGTATCACATGCAGACAACAGTAGTTTAGAGATCAGTTCCTCGTGTATCATATACAGACAACAACAGTAGTTTTGATGAGCGCCTCGCGTATCATACACTGACAACAGTAGTCTTGATGAGCGCACCAGAAATATACACAATAAACATGTACCACGTGTGCGGTTGTCCGCGGCGTCCCTAGAGTGCACAACCATTGCTTCCTCCCTGAAGGCCAGCCAAATACCGAGATTTCACAGATCTCGACGCCGCCTTGCTTGCCGCCGCCGGAAACTCCGGGGGCTCACCCCCCCGAGCGAGGAATCGTAGGCCGAATCCGCGCACGCCGTGTGCGCCGAGCCAGCCGTCGCGGCTCGAAGTTGCCAGGAATTCAGGAATCCAGGAAGAACTGCGCGGTTCATATCCGAGTCTTGCACCGCGGATCAACCCCGCGTCAATAAAGCAAAACGTAATCATTGGTTCGCCAGCCGAAAAACCGGAATTTTCACGGATCTCGGCGCCGCTTTGGCCGCCGCCGACGGCAACTTCGGGGAACCGACTCCCATGACCTCCCCGACCGTGGACCCGAAGGTTACACACACCCGCGCGCGCGTGTGCGCCAGGACATTCCGGCTCGAAGTTGGCAGTAATCCTGGAAGGATTGCGCGATCTGTCCGGATCTTGCGCCGCGATCCTATGGGCTACGAAGGTACAAAACACAAGAACGACCTTTTTTTTTTAAAGCAGTTATAACTTATAACCCGTACATACGTAGCCGGGATCAACTCTGGGTCAAAACCTAGTTGCCTCACGCAAGGCAGAAAACAATCCCATCCGGAAAAATAATTTGACGGTGATTGGACGACCCCACAGCCCTTCCCCCCTACGAGTACGAGTACCCTCTCTTCGCAAGTATCAGTGTGAGTCTGGGAGCGCCGGCTGCGACATTTTCTGCTGCTTGATCCATTTGATAACCCATTCAGAACTGAAACTCATGTCTCACACTAATTCCAAGCATTTTTTCCCCAAATTCGTGGGACCAGTTCGTAAGAGGTTAAAGCCCTTGGTGACCCTCTCTTAAATTTCTACGTTTTTTTGCTGCCGCTGAATACCTCTGAATAATTGCGTTGTAACTGCAACGGTGATACTACTTACATAGCGTAGCTGTTCGTGCTCGACCGGCTTGATCGAGAGATTGATGTACAGTAAAATCAAATTCATTAATGTAACAACTATTGCACAAAAAATCGGCAAGCACAAAGGATGGCACGACTTGACAGCCCCTCCCCTGTCTTGCTTGTTAATATAGTAGTCTTTCGCTCGACGTGAGGCGGGCAATTTCGTCGCAAACCTGATAAAACGATTGCACGGCTTGAGAAGGGCTTCCCCCCCTATTAATAGTTCGTCTTCGCGAGTATCGGTGTGTTTGTGAGGGCCGCCTGTGATACCGTCTGTTGCTTGGACGTGTAAGCCCTTGTAGTGTAGGCGATTGGCTACCCTCTCTCTGTTTTTTAACCCTACGTTACTTCCCTGTGATCTCGGCTTCGTCGAGAAATGGATGCTGTTCAGGAAACAAAGCTATGCATAACTTCCAGTTATAAGTATGCAGCTCATTTTACGCCGACGGCTGATATTTTTATGGTGGTGGTCCGTCTATAGTGTCGGTTGCCCGCTGTAGTGCCTGTGGGATCGCTTGGCACATATGGGATTCACCAGGGTGGCAGTATGCGGAGTAGTGCCGGTTGCCGCTATAGTGCCCGTATTGTTGGCTGGCACATACCGGCACTACGCATAGAGGGGAAAATACTGTAGAGTTCACCGGTATTTAATACTGATCGTAAAACGTTTGCTACCGGTGGCAAATAACTGTTATGACAACGTGACGGCCTGTTCTGCTGTTTTAGGCCCATTATTGCACCGTCGGAGTGACTCCTATCTCTGCTTTATTACCTTGTGCTGCTACTGAACTGTGTCGGGTGCTTGTGTTGGTGATGCTACGCAGCCGTTACGACGGCACTGGTTTGGACACTATGTGGGAAAAATGGTGGCATTATTTGGCAGGGTGTTGCAAAAAGATAAAATAGTTCGAAACGTAACTGTATAAGTTTGATAAATAGCATACGAGGTGAGCGTTTAAAGCAATGTTTGCTCCAGGTGGTTGAGTGGTGTCGAACCCTTCTATGATAGTGCAAGATTGTTACCGAGTTCGGTCGGAAGCATGTGCGGGTCCGTACTACCGAACAAACAGAAAGCCCACACCTGACACAGAACTTCTTACAGACACCTCCCTTGCTTCGGAGGACACCCTTGGCAATTATCTCGCCCCTGAGGACCTCCTCAGCTCTTACTGTAATTACCGACGGGGGAAATGCATTTTTCAGGATCGATACTCGAGATAATTTTAGTCGATTTGGGATTTTTTTTTTTTCAGGATTGATATTAATAGTAGAGTTTCTCCTTTTCCCCTCGTTCCTTTAGTTTGTTGTTCCGCGTTGAACTTCGGACATTATACACTCTGCCCCAAGCAGCTGGTTGCGGCATATTGAAGTTCCAGTATATGCATGAGTAGTAGCAGTAGTAGTACTAGTAGTCGTCCTTCACCTTTTTCAGCAAGAAGCACAAAGCACAGCACACACAGGCCACCATCATTCCAAGGCCCAACCAAGCTACCAGCTACATCCCAACTAGCCAGGATACGAGAAGGCCCGGCATAGTTTTCCTGCACCACTGAGCTCTTGGCATTTGCAATTCGCCCATTGCACCAAGTCGTGAGCGTCCTCTGCCCCTCTGTCTGCTTTACACTTTGCTCTATCTGTTTCCTTGAGCGAGCGCAACAGGCAGCGTATAGCCACCCGCAGGGCACTGTCTTGTATTACATCCACGAACTGTATACGTACATGTATACATAGTCTACAGGCCGTACCTGGTTCAGCGCAGCGTCCCAGTCGATAATCTCGGTGTCTTCCGGGACGTGCAAGTCCATGCCCACCAAGTCCTTGACGCACTTGTCCGCATGCTTCTGCCGCGCATTGCCGTGCAGGGTGGAGGGGGCGGGTCGTCGCTCGTGTGTGGAAAGCAACGTTAGAATTACCACTCAAATACAGCATACTGTCCGTAAATAAAAGGAACGTTAGGGTATCCATACGAACGTTAGGGTATCCATACGAATACGCAAACGGTCCTTAAAAGTCAGAACAATGATGTGCGATAGTTGCCCAGCGTGGAACACAGCCTAATGCCTAATGCCCATGCACATCTCTGTCCTGCCCAATGCATGCTTCTTCGATGGCGCTGTCGCTTTTGTTTGGGTGGTGATCATAACTATGAATAGTACTGGTACTTGGTTTATACTGGCTGGTGTACTGTGCGGCATCCCATGATACGCCAGACTGGGCTTAGAAAACCACCCGCGTGTCGAAAAAACGCGTAAACAATATCCAGCAAGCAACAACGCTGAGTAGACCACGGTACAGTGATTGCAGATACCGATGTCGCGCCTCAATGCTACCGGTACCATTGCCCTTGTTGGTGGTAATGGTCTACTTGCGATACATGATTCTGCAAACATTGATATCGCGCCTAAAACAAACACCTCAATTACTACCATGATAGCTTACCTGGTACTGCTTTGCGTAAAGGGGTGGCTGGAAAAATGTAGTACAATGGTCATGCGAAACGGGGGGGGCTGGATATTAATGTTGTGGGCTTTAGGTGGGGGGTGGGGGTATCGAAGGGGGGCGGGGTGTCGAGGGGGGGTGCCCTCATGTCATGCATGGCCGCAGTCTTATGGCCATAGACCCCGCATCCCTGCCATGCCGGGACGGAGCACGTCAGGTTTTCACCGACCAGGCAGGCGCTGCTTGCACCAAGCGCGAAGCGCCGTGAGGTGGTCGGCGAGTCGCACGAAGGGTGACCTGCATCGTACTGAGAACTGAGAACCGCTTGTGAGGCGGACTTTCTCGTGTATGGATGACAGCGTCGAACTTAGTGATTTATTTTCTGGCGTAGACACTTCCAGAGACAGCAATGGATATACTATGTAACTGCGTCGTGGGTAGTTGGTGCCTTACCACATACCAGTACATACAACGTGATACGAACGTTCACCTTGTGCGGAGTTAAGCTTCTCCACCCCGCACAAATGATCTCACTCGACCGCAAGCCTTGGTTACCGCCAAAAACAAATACGGCACCTTAACTTTCTAATTCGCGCGTAGTGATTGGCGTGTTTTACAGCGTCGTTGCCAACCGACGCCAACCCAACATATAACGAGGCGCGCGAGCGCGAAGCGCGAGCCTTTTTTTTCTCTTGGTTTTCAAGGAAACAGAAGTCTCTTCATATAGGGTCGTACGAGGGTAGGGTGCCTTGAAACAGTTTATCTGTGTGTGTCAGTCAACATTCGCCACGTTTGTACACCGCACTCAACGTACACGGTACCAACACAAGTCCCGTCGGACTCTGTGCACGCACACATACTAACAAACCCTTCTCGTGCTGGTTTCGCTGTAACTCGTTCAGAGTTGGTCGATCCAGGTGCGGCAACGTGTGTTTTCAGAGGCACCTGGCTGAGCCATGTTTTTCAGAGGCACAGGGCTGAGCCATGTTTTTTTTTAATTCGGAACGTAAAATATCAAAAGTTTTTTGGTTGTTTTTTTGGTTCTACCGAACGAAACCTCAACTCTACGAGTAGGCAGCAGGTGTCTAACAAGAGCAACGTTTGGGCCGTGTCCCTAAGACATGCTGCAGGTGGTATTGTCAGGCCCACCCTCCTACTGATGAGGGGACGGAGAAGCTCTGCTGTAGATGTCGTACAGTAGTAGTAGTGGTGGCACCTGCTACGAGAATATCCATTGTTGGACACGTACGAATCAGGTACAGATTTTTCGTCTTCAAATTATGCCAAATATCAATATCGCGTTGGGAAACCGTGAGACACACAACAAACTGAGTACGTAGTACGTGTATAGAGGGTTCAAGGGTTTGACCGACAAGCCAAGCGTACAGGGACGCTGACCCTGGCCTCGTGTGTCCTACTGCTGCTGCTGCTGCTGTAGCTGCGGTTCTGCTGCTGTTGTTGCTGCCGCTGCCACGGCTGCTGCTGTATTCTGACGATATATTTTTCTTCAAAAAGAAAGAACCCAAACGGCACGTATACGCATATGTTCGTTCGTGTTGGTTCAGCACAATCAGTATTCGCCCAGCATGATGCATCGCAGATTTGACTACTGCAGGTACTGAGGTAGCGGCTCATTACCACCAATCACTAGTAAAGCATTTGTATATACTTGCCGGGTTATCGAGGAGGAGGGGGTGGGGGGGGTACTCGTTTGTTGCGTGCCTTAGTAATTTTACCATTGACGACGCATACCTCTTCGAGACGGAGCAGCACCGTTTTTACTCCTAATAGAGAAAGACGGGGGACATATTGAGGAGGGGGCGGGTATCGAGAAGGGGGAGGGGGGGGGGCGTACTCATGTCATGCATGGTCGCAGTCGTATGACAATAGACCCTCGCACCCCTACAATGCCGGGACGGAGCACGTCGGGTTTTCACCGGCCAGTCAGGCATTGCTAGTACCAAGCGCGAAGCGCCGTGAGGTATTCGGCGAGTCGCATGGAGGGGGAGCTGCACCCTACTAAGAACCGCTTGTGAGGCGCCCTTGGGCATGGATGACAGCAGGGGGGGGGAGGTGGTCGCAACAGACACTGAGTGGCATTAGGACGGTTCATCATAACCTACAACTGCTTTGTGCTACACGTTGTTGAAGTTGTTGTGTGTTGTGAATGCATTCGCGCAGGCGGGGGGGGGGTCGGGGGTCGCACAGATACTGATTGACATTACGGCGGTTTCATCATTACCCACAACTACTTTGTGCTACAAGTTGCTGTTACTGTTGCTGTCGAGGCGACCCCTGCATTCCATGTTGCTCGCACAATTTGACAGCAGTGTGATGCTTTTCTTTTTAGGAGCGGACGGCCGAAACACAACCCGAAAGCACGGGTACGTCTTGGTCGATAAAAAATAATGGCGCCTTTCCCGATACCCACTGGCTGTTAAAAGCGGCACCACGATCGTTTGGCGATTGTGTTGGGTTCCCGATTCCCGACACAGAATGAGAGGGCCGCTCGAGAGCGAAAACACACGCACACGCGCACGTGATAGTGGTTGATTGCTGGTGGTTCTTCCTGATACGCAGGGACCATTAGGACCGAAACCATTTCACCTTTGCGCTATCGTTTGGTAATCGCGGTACCGCGATGGGTTCCCGGTATGAGCCGGTCGTTAGAGAACCACGGGATACACGCAGTAGTGGCCAGTCAACCGGGCTCCCGATATGAGCGGAACGTAAGAAACGGACCATGAACCATGTGACCGTTTTGAGTGATAGTGATAGAGCTCGTCACGATACTGATGAACGAAAATCACTCTAACAAGATGTCGGTTCGTAGTCTTTATGACCAGTACGTGTAGGATGGTACGCCGATTTTGTTTTCGTTCAGTACCAGCCTTTGAAACATAAAACGCGGGGTTGCCAGAGGATAAGAGAGGTCGAGATATCGAAACTTTCAATATGATATGCGTCCTGAAACCAGCAGCACGATATGCCATAATATAATATACCAGGGTACCTGGTATATCATAATGCTATTACGGGGGACCTTAGTAAATAGGACCAAATACTGTCAGTAAAAGTAGATAAATATCTAGGTTTTTGTGTACAGCAGGTCCTATTTACTATGGTCCTTGCCCGTAATTAAGCATTTGGCAAAACATGCATGCACGGTACTTGGTACAAGTTATCTTCGATCTCACCAAGATCTCACAGCTGACGTTTTTTTTTTATCATTATTTCAATATTGATACTTCGTGTATACGAGTACAGAGTGGGTACCCCGATTTAAGAGCGTCCAAGATAAGACCATTCTGGAGTTGAGAGCGGTCAAAACGGCTTGTCTCACCTATGCTAAAATATATATACAGTAGTACGTAGTGCCCACTACAGATAAGAGCAATACTCTGTATACGTATGTAGTTAAGCCACCACAGATAAGAGCAATACTGTATACGTATGTATTGATAGTTAAGAGCGTATGTTTCCGCTTGTCACGGGGTGCATACCTACTCTGTATACATTCTGGTACAAGCGCAAAAATCGGCGCGCTTCGCGCGCCTTATTTTTTCTTATTGGGCTGCGCCAAGCGAAGGCTGTAGATGGTGATTCATGTGGAATGTACAGCCACTCCACAAATAAAACACGTCTATTAGATCGGGTTTAACGAACTTGTATCTGGTATATTATTCCAACCCATCTACCAGGGATATTATCTTCGCCAAAGTTGAGTAAATTCTTGGAGGTTGTAATGACTACCTTTCGCAAAAGAGGAGGGGCAATATCATACCGTACTACAACAGCAGTACAACAGTACTGCATTAGCAAGCATACAATAGTATTAGATGTAGATCGCTCACCCTGATATAGGCGGTTGGTGAGACCGCACTTCTCATTGTTCTGGTCGGTGCATCGACGTTTCCAAGATAGGCTTCTCTTACTGGCGCGATTGCGCCACCGCTCGCAGTAGGTACGATTACACACCGGTACGTACTGCTGGGACAGAGCACTTCTGCCGCTGCTGTGTGTAGTCACAGCAGTATTGGACTCCACCTCCAACCGGTGTGAGATACCACTCCGAACCGGAATATAAGGACCGTTTGTATATTAACATGTAATTGAAATGGTGATTATATTTAGGTTCAGAGCGGTACGTTAGAAGACATTTTTTTTTGTGTGTGTGTGATACGTTAGGAGATGCAAGTACAAAATCACAATGTTTTGCGTACACCGTCAAGCCGTAAAGGGCGTTAAGTTCGCACAGGGGGGGTGCGATCGTTTTTCAGCGCTCGTTTTTTTTCCAGAACGGGAAGGTTGCCAATACCGAACCAATACCGAACAAGGTGTTTTTCGGAAAAATCTGGTCGAGGGCCTTCCGAACACATAATGTTCGGTATAATAATACTTCGAAGTAGCACCCTTACCGTTGTCGAGAAAACGAGCGCTCAAAAACGATCGCACCCCGGTGTGCGAACTCAACGCCCTTCAATACGGTATGCACGGGGTGGGAAACGTGGTGAGAAGATGCAAGCACCACAAAATCACATCAATTTGCGTACGTAACCCGACGTAACGGACAGCACGCGCAAGCTACTCACAGGGCAACGAAACCCCAACACGGACCACATTCACAGCACACAGCAACCAAGCGTTACCTGTTCATCATCCATGACGGATGTCTGTTCCGGAGGAGCTACGGACATACCACGGCAAGGAGCAAGCACGGCACTGCCCTTGCCTTGCCTCGCGTCCTCTCCCTATACTGATGGCGTACTCGGGCCCGCTTCCAGTAGAACTTTCCCGGATGTGTCCCTCGATCTGCTGCCGGTGCCGAGCAGTTCGCTGGTTGTTGCTGCAGGGCCCCAGATTCAAACCTGCTGGCTGTTGACGAGAGAGACGGAACAGCAAAAACGTCAGAAGACGGCGCTTTCTCACCCCTTGACTGCCGGCAACTTCGCATTTTTGTTGCTCGACTGACGCCAAAATACTAGGTGTTAGTGTGGAACACTCGGATCTACACCCTTGACTGGCCCACCTTCGAAGAATAAAATAATTTTCTGATTCTGATTTGGGTCGATGTGCGCTTATTTCTTCCACGACCGCACGGGATGGGGACGCGTGTTTTTTGTTGTTTTTCTCCTTCCCATGTACAGTACCGGCCCGCTCATAAGAAACCAGAAATCGGGCTTAGGCTGACTTTCTTATTTGAGAAAGGGGTGTGTCCCACACTAACTTCAGTATAATAGCTGTCGACTTTCTTATTTCCCCCGTAATGTTTAGGCTGAGTTTCTTGCAGGCCACTTTCTTATGAGAGGGCCGGTAGTGTATTAATCTTCGCGCCCTTCTTTTCTCTCTACCTCTCCGAGTCGTAACTCAGATCCGGGGTCACATATCATAGCAGGCTCTCCTCCCCCCTCCCCACTACGGTTCGTGCCTTCAGTTTTTTCGCGAGAAGGCTTCAGTACTTTCGGCCCTTATTGACTCGCGTCGGATTGCGTATGTATGCCTCTTGCGATTCCCTATGTTCTACTTCGTATGTATTTGCTTGAACAGCAGTGTAGGATGGACTCCCTAGCGTCAACGGCGGTAGTTGGTCGCGGGAACAGTAGTGGGTGGGGGTCTGCTTACTTTGAATTCGAACAAAAGTGGAGCCTGAGTCTGCTGTAGGGAAACAAGCTGGTAAATAATATGCGTAGGTTTATGTCGACAAAATAGCCAGAACTACTATTCCTAGTACTACTACTACTACTATTATTACTGAGAGCCGGTTTCCCCTTGTCTGAAACAAAAGAGCCAGGACTACTACTACTACTACTACTACTACTACTACTACTACTGAGAGCCGGTTTCCCCTTGTCTGAACCCATGCCCACGCACCAACGTCGAGGTCCGGCGCCGAGACGCCCCAGGGCGGCCGCGCACCCGCCGCCGCACACTAATTCCAAGTGATCACGAAATCGACATACAACGACGCCAATAACGACTGCGGCATCGACAGACCCCAACCACAACACCAACATCAGCAGGTTTCTGTTTTATATATGCAGATAATACTACTATTAATACGACGTACTACTTGTACACTCGCACGAGTGTCACACCACTCTGTCCGAAAATATAAGCACCGTATGACGCGTGCTACGATAGAGGTAGAGCACTTTTTGGCTGATCCGTTTTCATAACGATCGGGCTCCTTACCCCAAACTATAGTAACTCGTCGTACTTTCGTTATTGTATTCCAATATTGTCATCGGGTATAAGTTTTATTTCAAAGGCAGGTGGCTTACTATTAGTATACAGCTCCTCAAGTGAGGAGCCCCAGAAAAAAACATGGTTATTTTCCTTCAAAGGCAGGTGGCTTACTATTAGTATACAGCTCCTCAAGTGAGGAGCCCCAGAAAAAAAACATGGTGCACCTCCAGCGTAGCATGCGTTGTATATTGACGATAACAACAAAATGGTCCTTACTTTTACGGACAGAGAGTGGTGCGTAGCGGTACCTGTGGCATTGATTGTTGCTGTCGGCGGCGAGATCGCAAACAACTTGAGGAGCAGCAAAGAAGCAGAACCGTAAAGAACGTTGATTTCGCCTATCATAGGGGTGCGATCGTTTTTCAGCGCTCGTTTTCTCGACAACGGTAAGGGTGCTATTACAATACCAAACATTATATTTTCGGAAGGCTCTCGACCAGACCTTTTCCCGAACACACCTTGTTCGGTATTGGTTCGGTATTGGCAACCTTCCTGTTCTGGAAAAATCGAGCGCTGAGAAACGATCGAACCCCCCCTGTGCGAAGTCAACGCTCTTTTACGGCATGCACCAGTGCGTGGCGGCACCCGGAGGCCACGCGTGCTACGTAGGGCGGGTTTGTGATACTGCGTATACGAGATTCTTGGTACGGATATTGGGGTTTCCGATATGTTCCAAGGCATTATGGTTCTGAGATGTGCATACAAACAGGGTGCAGCGAGGAACCCACGCGTATCGGGACGCTGCGAGCGAGAAACCGGCAGCGCTAAGGGATGTAGGGATGATGCAGAGGACGAATCTCATAATTGGAGGGGGAATTCAGCTTCAACCACGTTGCCCGTCGTGCTTGTACGGTATGATATGTGCTGCTTTAAGAGTGCATGATGAGTACATATGATTTGCATGGCACCAACCAGCAGCATCATCAACATCATCCAATCATCATCCTAAACGGATTTTTTTTTTAATGAAAATTGAAAAACATTATTAGCTGTGAAATGGGGCATTTCGTCGAAAATCATATTTTGCAAGCTGTGTGTGTACTTCGATCGCGTATTTCTCCGATCTGTTCTCGGCGGGGTGTGCACACAATATCCGTATTATTTCATGCCGCTACGTACGTAGTAGTAGTCGTCGTAGTAGCCGTAGTAGTAGTAGTAGTGGTAGTAGTAGTAGTAGTAGTAGTAGTAGTAGTAGTAGTAGTAGTAGTAGTAGTAGTCGTAGTAGTAGCAGTAGTAGCAGTAGTGGTAGTAGTAGTAGTAGTAGTAGTACTGTAGTAGTGATGTCGTTTCGGATCTTCAAAACTAAGTCGGTTTTAGTGGCACCGGCTCTCCCGAGCGCCGCCAGACCGCCCGCAGACGCATGGCGTTGCCACGCTCCCTCCACACAGCAGCCCTCAGTGCCCCCGGCGAAAGAACGACGGGCGCCGTCGCCCAACTCCGTGCGCGGGCAGCGTGGAAAGGCGCCCTCCCGGGGACGGATTGCTCGCTCCCCGGGAAGGCGGGGGATCCACGGAAAGGAGGGGTTTCCCACATTTTCTGAGGCGTTTCTCGCCCGTGGTTTTTCATGTCCCCTGTTTTGGGTTTCCATTTGTATAGAAGGCGATTTTTTCCGGGGATGGAACGCTATCACCCCCTCCCCCCCCCGGGAATTTGACTCAGCGGTAGAGCGCTCGATTCTGCACGCCAAGTAAGAGGTTCAACCGCCACCTCAAGAGTTTTTTTTGTTGTTTTTTTTACTGTATGGGTTTTAGTGTGACTGCTTTTTTCGTGCTAATTGTATGGTATTTTAGTATGGGCATACTAAAACCCATACGATGTTTTTTCACACTAAAACACATACACTTCTTAATTGTATGGGTTTTAATAGTACGACTTTTTCTTTTTTACTCTTTAATGGTATGGTATTTTAGTGTTGTTGTTGTTGTTGTTGTTGTTGTTGTTGTTGTCTTCACATTAAAAAACCGTGCCGGTCTCTCTATCCAGTACCTCCATCTGTCCGTACTAATCCAACACTTGACACGGTCGATTCCCGTGGGCATACTAAAAAACCCAAACGATGTGTTCGCACACTAAAACACACACACTTCTTGAGTATGTCCCAGTACGTACGTTGGTGTGCGGGGTGGGAATGGGTGGGGAGCATACGTACTGCTGTACTGCTGTACACCATGGGTGGGTTGTTCCGGGGATGGAACACAATCCCCCCCCCCCGCCCCCAGGATTTCGGCTCAGCGGTATGACAGGACGCTCGACTTTGTACGTCAAGTCCGTGGTTTGAGTACCACCGTTCGAGCTTTTTTTTTTTTTTTTTTCAATGGGCGTTAGTATGACGGTAAGCGAGCAGCGTGCGGCTAGATGATGGCGAGTGCTCGGATACTTTCGACTTGGAGCTGGGTCTTCGGCAAGGGTGTGTACCCGTGCCATTGTTGTGCACCATGTTTTTCACGGCGGTGCTACACGTGGCCGAGAAACGCTCCAACGCTGATGATGCAGCCGTCACGGACAGCATGGTGCAACTCCAACGAAAGAAGGAGAAGTGGGAGAAGAAGAGGGGGGGGGGCACGGGCTGGCAAAGCCGACGGGGGGGGCGAGGAGGAGGGTCCTACGTTGTGGGGAATGTTATACGCTGACGATGAGGGCATTGTATCGCGATTGCCAGGAGAGCTGGAGAGGCCGATGACGGCGATTGTGACTGCGTGTGCGGCCTTCGGGCTGACGGTCTCGGGGACCAAGACGGAGATCACGTGCCTGCGAACGAAAGATGGGGAAGTTCTCGTCCAACGTCACTACAAACAAACGGTCGAGTTTGTGTACTTGAGCGGGGCTATCAGCGCAGATCAGGATCTCAACGTCGAACCCAGAGAGAATGGGCGTGTTTCGGGCGGTTTAAGAAATTTATGACAGCCAGGGCGCGCGCTTGCAGTGGAAGATGGGGTTTTGCTGATAGCCGAGGTACTCGAGACGATGCCAAACTGTAAACTTCAACGAATTCAAACTGGTTCAAGGCGAGAGATGGGGATTTAGAATTTAGACCTTAGACCAGCTGCCTTTTTTGCTTCTTTTGTAAGCCCGTGCGTATTCATAGCTACGTATCATAGCTCATAGCTCTTCCTGTTGACAAATTTTATTTTGTTTTTTCGGCTCGCCACCCCTCCCCCGCTTTGCCTGCCTGCGGGAACATGCAAGTAAGTCTGCGTAATATCTTGAGCTGCTCTCTCGCGTATTCTCTTGCGTTTTTTCTTGCTTGTTCTTTTATGTGCGTACTGAGATGTTTTTCTCCTTTTTTCTCCCTCTCCTTTGGATTTGATTTGATTTTGTTTCTTTGATTTTGTTTTTCT
The DNA here is from genome assembly GCA_008828725.1 of Saccharina japonica. NCBI lineage: Eukaryota > Phaeophyceae > Laminariales > Laminariaceae > Saccharina > Saccharina japonica. The sequence goes on along the minus strand of MEHQ01003574.1, from coordinate 770,293 downwards.
CTTTGTATGCAGTCCCGTCCATTTCGGTTGGAACTCGCACAATGTATGTATGAATCCGGCCCATAAGTATACGCTTCGTACGCACATACGCTGATTTCCCCTTTTTTCCTTGTTTGAGGTGTACGATGTACGTTGTGCTCCAGTTATTAGTAGAGCTGTGAGTCGGAAGGATTTCACGACTAACAACTAATCGGTAGGTACCGTCAGCTAACTATATACCTGACTGTAGTCGGAAAGTCGGCTAGCGGGGCCAGCTGATGGCCATCCGACTTGCCGACTTAAGTCGACCGAACGAATCGGGCCCAATCAGCCCTCCGCGGCCGAGGTGGGGGCGCCCCAAATACCAAAATGTGTCCCACAAGTATGGAAACAATCCTTTCCTACAAGTATGGAAACCCAATAAGTCGGATAGTCGGCACCTCCGTTGAACGACTATTTAACTACAGTAGGTCTAGTTACTATTATAGAGATGTGTACTGTGAGACGGGTATGTCTCAGGTTCGATCTGGGTCTGCAGCAAGCTTCTCTTCTTGTCTTCCGTAGAGTGCAGGACACGCCATGTATCGGTGATGCTCTCGGCACGGCAGGCCGAGCGTGAGTGACCGTGAGACAAGACATAATATAATCGGACATCGAGAGTCATGAATAGATGTCGCCAGCAATTACTTGGCGACGGAGGTGGGTAATTCCCCGCCTCAAACTACCATCAGATCTACGAAGACCTGTGACCGTTTTAGTACAAGATCCAATATGCACGATAGCGGAAGAATAGCCCCTGATCATGCACGATCTTGCATCACAGATATCACCAACTGGTGGTTGAGCAACGACCTGTGACCCACATCGCCCCCCAGTGTTTGAACGCCTCATACTGGAGAACCCAGTACAGCTTTCGAACATTCTAGAAGGTCAACGGTTCTGAGCGGACAGGTTCGCGGGGAAATTAAACGTAGTACCCCACGCGTAGTCGCGGTTGTTTGGCGAAGTAGAGGAAGAACCGTTTCCTCAAGAATCAGCCCTCGCATCTATCTGACGCAACGTTCCAAGCGATAGAGCGTACCATGAGTCAGGGCCGCGCGACTTCCAAGTCTCTTGACAAAACCTCGAAGATGAGGGAGACGAGGCCGGGTCTGAACAACGATCAGGCGACGCCCTCGAGTGGTGCGCGGAGGAAAGGTGACGGCGAAAGCGAATCCCAGGGCAAGCGTGCCAAGGGGTCCTGCCGTCGACGCCAGATGTGAGACGGGTATGTCTCATGTTCGAGCTGGGTCTGCAGCAAGCTTCTCTTCTTGTCTTTGCCACGTCCCGAAGAGGCTCCGGCCGCGGTTTCGTGCTCCTCGCGGCTACGGGTCCAGCAGTGGTTGATCGTGTGCTCTTTTCGGCTCAGGAAGGTGGGGTGGGTGCACACTCCGCCGAGCGACCAGCCCGACAGGGTTTGCACCCACCCCACCTGCCTGAGCCAAGAAAGGCATGCGATCCACTACTGCTCAGGAAACGTAACCGCAAGGAGTGCGAAGCCGCGGTCGGAGCCCCTTCGCCAGGTGGGAGAGGCAACAAGAGAAGCTTGCGGCAGAATCAGGCCGAACCTGAGACCTACCCATCTCACAGCAGTACTGTTGTTTTGTACTACTGTACACTCTGACTGGTACATATATATACCGATGTTTTCCTGAGGTATTCTTCCACTCCAGAGGTATTGGAGCTTTTTTTTCCCCTGTGACCACGGATTATATTTGGCGATGAGCTAACCCTCTTGAGACTTCAGCGGGGAAATTGGCGATATGATGTTATGACTACAGCAACGTCCACTAAGTATATTTATAAAAACGAGAGTTGTCCCTCGGGGCAACGTCGAAGGCCCGCCACACCCGGGGATTATAACATCCCATCCCCGGGTCAGAAATCCTTCCATACATCTACAACTCCAACAACCCGGGGACGAAAACGGACATCCTCCGGGTCGATACCGCCCCGCAAGGTGTGGAAACCCCAATACCACGGGCTGATTTACGGTTGGCTGGCTCTCATGGAGCCAGCGCGCGGCGCGAATTTCCCCTCGGGGCAACGTCGAGGTCCCACCGCACCCGGGGATGATAACGTCCCCTCGCTGGATCAGAAATCCTTGCGGACATCTACAACTCCAACAACCCTAGGACGAAAACAGACACCCCCCGCGTCGATACCGTCCTGCAAGGTGTGGAAATCCCAACCCCACGGGCTGAGTTAAGTTTTGGTTGGGGCTCATGGTCGATGTTCCGCTATACCCGGGGATGGTAAGGCCCCATCTCCGAATTACATATCCTTCAATACATGTACACCTTCAACAAAAATGGACATCCCCCGGGTCGATACCGCCCCGGATAGTGGTTCTAGTTTTTGGGTTCAGAGTGGTACATTACAGCACACTGTTAATGCGAGTACTATGTACCACACCAGGAACTTATTTACTACTGTGGGCAACGCAACGCAAGCGCTAGGGGCGGAGCCGTGGCCGTACCGCTAGCAAAAATTAAAAACGACAGCTGTGAGATCAAGAATTTCGTCGAAACTCATTTTTGCAAGCCGTGTGTGATAGTTCGATCGCGCGTACTTACGGGTTTTATATGGCCTCATGCAGGATGCAGGATACACATCTCGTATATGAGGAGAAAACAAACCTGAAACTATAGAATTCAGCAAGTCACCAAAATCCAAAACGCTTTTTGAACAGCACTTTAGACATCCTTTAGTGACTCCGACAATTTAATATATTACCGGTAGGTGATTGGGCAATGCTACAAACTGGTGTCCGAATTACAATGCAAGGGTTCTTACGGCACGGGCGCAACATTTTGTGTCCCCACCGAATATACAGCAGTAGTAGGTCTGGTGGTGTTTTTGTTACGGGCGATCGGAGGAAAAATCGGAGCCTTCAGTTATTACTATTACGGAGGACCACAGTAAGTAGGACCAAATATTATTAGTAAAAAATGTAAATATATAGGTTTTTGTGTGTGCCGTAGGTTCTATTTACTATGAAATAGTTGACTTTTACTTTTACGTCGGCAGCTGTGGTTTATGTTTTTTTATAATAGAAACATGCTATGATCCCTGCCTGTGCTTTTGGGGCCCCACGCAGCTCGTGCGTATGTACAGACGGTAATTATAGGCGGTTGCTACCACTACTCGTAAAGCTTATCATTGTTTTGGTCGTCATCTCGGGATCCCGAAGGGGGTAAAGTTAGAACGACGACGACAACAACCTCATGTACATGAAGATGCGTTGACTGATAGTACCACGAGTACGTATTATACGTCCATACCGTAATCATGCTGGTAAACGCCCCCCGGGGCGTTGTGATTTTGCACACGTAGAAAAACACCCCGGGGCGTTTATTATTACGGGGGAGCATGGTTAATAGGGAACCTACGGTAAAGCCAAAAGCCAGTATATTTCCCTCTTCGTCCTAACAATATTTGGTCCTATTTACTATGCCCCCTCCCGTAACACGTGACCGGGGCGTTTTCTGGAAAAAAAACTCGGGGGCGTTTTAGCCCCCCCGGGGCGATAAAAAAATAACAGAAAAAAAAATCACGCCTCTCTCACACAAACACACCCAGCAACGACCCTGCAACAGCAAAAGAGGTGTTGGTCATGTGGCAACCCAGCAGCACCGAGAAGGCACCCAGCACCAATAAAAGCACAGACGACCACACAAAAACTCTTGGGGAAGCTACGCGCCGTCCCGGTCAAGCGGCGCCCACGAGGGAGGTCAGGTCGGCGCCCTGGCCCCTACAGCGCGGACCCCCCCCCGCGCGTTCACCCTCCGAGCTTTGCACTGGAGCGTTCGGCGGGGCCGAGCGGACGGCAATTCTATTCGACGGCGACGAAGCTCGGGGTGATCGAGCACACCCGCCTCCGATGCCCCCACGGCGGCAGCGATGACGACAGCGGCGACGAAAGTCGCATCGAGGAGGAGGGCGGCGGGGCCCGTGCCGGCGACGAAGCTGTCGAGCTGTAGCGATGTGTGTTTGCGGGGGCAACGTTTAGATGGGGCACATGATATACCGCGAGTGGCGGGCGTTACGGTTTGCAGGTGGTTCGCGAGCAAAATACGATGTGGGCATTTGACCCAGGAGCCCTTGGCGGGGGGGTTGGACCTGACATTGGAGCCGATACTGTTTATATTGACTGAACGTTTGCCTCATCGATATAACGTTACCAGGGCTGTGTCTTGTTGTTGTTGTTGTTATTGGTGGTGTTGTTCTTACATGAACTCATCGCCACAATGCAAGTCTGTGGTCACAGGACAGGTTCCAGTAACTCTGGGGTGGAATAATAATAACAACTCAGGAGGAAAACAAATAAAAACGGAAAAAAATAGTGCACATACAGCAGTACCGTAATAACTGCATCAAATCGCATACCTCCAGACGAAAAATGAAAGTGAGATCAGCATACGTATGATACGTATCAGATACATATGTACGATACGCAGCAGGCGTAAATCTGCCCGCTCAGGGCTCAGGCGAACTTCTCAGACGTGCCCACATAACATTATGCTGGTTCTAATGAGGTAGGGGTTTGTCACGAAGCCGTAAGGCATTCGTTCCCGACGGTGAGCTTATTTTTGGCTTCGGCTAACGGTGGCCACCACCCCGACCCGGAACTCTAACCCCAACCCTAACCCTAACGAGAGGCATGCCTGGTTGGTTTGCCACCAGGTCGTTGTTCGTAGAAAGGCTCTATTTTTAGTGCGGGCACATCTAAGGAAGTTCGCCTGCGCGGGCAGATCTACGCGAACACTACGACGCGCTGTCCGAGATTAAAAAAGAGAATCTACCACCAAGGAGCACAAGGAAGCGAGCAAAATAACAAACGAAAAACGTGTCTTATTTGGTCATCAGTCAGCGAGCCCACCATCACCGCTGGAACACCAGCACGAGCTGACATACACGCCAAACCCCAGTACGTACAGGACACCTAATAAGAAACAGGCTAATAAGAACGCCAGACTGGCATTTGGGAAATAAGAAATTCGAGATTTGTTATCTTGAAATTCGCGAAGAAATCACCCTCTCTCAAATAAGAAATTCAGCCTGGGCCAGTTCTCCTGTTTCTTACGCATTAGTATCCTGTACCTGTACATGGCAGCACGAACTCGTTCGAGTGGCTGGTTGATACCTGGTACCAGGTACGTATGTACTCTTTGTACTTTTGAAAGGCAGCACGTCCACACGTCTCACACATGCTTGGTTATTTGTCCTCGGCTGGTTATGTTTGTGTTGCTGTCGCCCAACGCATGCACCTTCCCATACGATATACCACCATCTTCCTGTCTTAAACACACCCTTGCCTGCTTCGGAAACCGCTCCATTGCCCTCACTCAAACGACTTGCTAGCTCCGCCCCGGGGCGTTCACCCCTAAAAAATGAAAGGGGGGGGTATTTATTTACTGGTGTGTGGCCGGGGCGTTCTTTGCGTTTTTGTCTAGCAAGCGGGCGTTTACTCCGGATTATGCCCGATTACGCTGAAAAGGGGGCCCCGGGGCGTTTACTCCGGGCGGAGCGTTTATTTTACTGGCTGTGGCATTGCTAGGGTACTTACTCATGGACAGCAGTCAGTCAGTCAGTATTCGGACGTACAAATAAGAAACAGGAAAGCGATGCCCATGCGGGATTTCTCATTTAAGAAGGGGTGTGTTCAACACTAATTGCAGTACAACGACGCCCGAATTTCCTATTTTCCTTTTCTTTATCAAATATTCAAAATACGTCAGCTGTGATGAGTACTACCGATTGAACGGTTGAAACTCAACTTTGCAAGCTGCGTGATACGATAGACACGTTTATTGGGCGTGCTTGTTCTATGTTTCATGTTACAATATGTGTGAGTCTCAGGTTGTTGCTACATTGTCAGTTGGCGATATCTGTCATGCAAGATCGTGCATGATCAGAAGATGTTCCTCCATTATCGTGGATATTGGATCTTGTACTAAAAGTGCTCAGAGGTCTCCGTAGATCTGACGGTAGTTGAGGCGGGGAATTACCTGGCCTGGTCACCAAGTAACTACGTGTGACAGCTGTCGTGACTCCTGATATGAGATGAGCTTGTGCCTTGCCTCATGTCATTTCTGCTTGGCTTGCCGTGCCGAGCATCACCGATACCTGGCGTGTACTACACGCTACAAAGCCAAGAAAGAGAAGCTTGCTGCAGACACAAGTCGAACCCGGGACACCAGAGTCCCATATTGGCGTCGACTTAGGCTTGCGCCTGCAGGAAGTTTTTGATTTCAGAGTTTCATCGCCGATGGCGAAAAAGAAAAAAGCTGCGGCAAAACCCGCCGCACAGCCCGAGCCCGAGCCCGAGCCATCCGCACCGCTGGTTGATTTTGGAACACCGCATACTTCTGATGAGGAAGGAGCAACCGAGTCCACCAGTACCCCCAAGCGTGATGCACCATCGTCGCCTCACGTCGACCAGGAGTCGTCTTCCAGGTCATCCTCTTCCTCCTCGTCGTCGAGTGAGGAAGCGTCGTCCCACCAGGGTGAATCCTCCGTAGAGATGACCCCGAGCGAACTTGCCATCCTTCTCTGGTCAGAGGAGACAAAGGCAAACATTCGAGCGATTCGACAGAACCGCCCGCAGGCACCGTTGTCTGCAGGCTCTGCGGCAGTTAAGCATCAGCCACCACGACGCAGCCCTGGTACACGAAGCAGCCATGGCGAGCGAGGTGGGTCCTGTGTCGTCGACAGCGGTAGATAACTCAGGGTCGTCGAGTATTTCCACCGCAGCCGGTTCTGTTTCAGCATCATCGTTGCCTCTGGTCGACCAAACCGTGTCGACCACCTCTGTACCAGCAGCCCGTGCTGCTGTACAGAGTGTAGGAGGTACGCAACCACCGTCTGCGAACCCTCCGAACCCCCTGCTGCCGTCAGCAAACCGTACCAATCCGTCGTCGGATTCCCTCGGGGCTCGCCCCTTGCCTGCGGAAGTTGCAGCCGTTGCCGTCACGGCTGCTGACTTGCGTGGGGTACCTCATCTGACCGGGTCGGTTGACCAAAACGTTCCGGAAATTTTGAGTCATTTCAGGGTCATCGTTGGCCTCAAAGCGAAGAGAGTTCGCCCAAATGATGATAATTTCGGTGACATGGTTGCTCTCGAACACATAGCGTTGTTGGGCGAGGGACGCTGTCTGACGCTGATACAGCAACTGGTGACTGGGCAGATAGACACCAGCAAGGCAACGGCATCGTCCGAGCCAGACACGCCGGGGTCATTCACGCCACCTTCCACCTGGCATGAGATGACTCAGGCGCTGCTTGACCTCCTCATGCCGGCGAATTATATTGACGAATGCGCGAGGCAGATCGCGATCTTCAACCAGAAGGGCGCTGAGACTGTTTCGGCGTACGCCATGCGATTTCGCACAATCCTGTCGCAGTTCCAAGCTGCCGTCGACCGTGTCGATGACAATCGCACAACGTGGAATGCGATGACGGTTGCTTTGTTGCAACAAGGATTGAAACCCAGCGTTCGTTGCTTGCAGCTGACGGACAAACCGGCCACCTCTTTGAAAGAGGCAATCGACCGGGCTCGCAGGCACGAAGCCTCCGGTCTGGCCGGGGGACACGTCAGCGCCCTCTACCACCAAGTGCCTCACCGTGGGCTTGATGGTTTCCCCCCGCTCCCTCCTACCCAGAAACGTTCAACTGGGGCACGAGGAAAGGGGGGCGGCGGAAGTGGCGGCGGGCCCCAAGGCAAGCGGGCCAAGGGTCGCTCGTCGTCGAGCAACCGCTCTCCGCCTGTCAACCAGCCGGACAGGGTGTGCACGCACCCGACCTGCTGGAGCAAAAAGGGACATACCATCGACCAGTGCTGGACGCGCAACCGTGAGGAGCGCGAGGCCGGAACTGGAGCTTCCTCGGCAGGTGGAAAGGGCAAGAAGAAGAAGAAGAGGACACCGAGCTCGGACGACGACCTCGACTCCGAGTAGGGGCGCCCAGGTGTTTTGTCCATAGCACTTGGGAGTTGCGAGTCTGCTGTTACCGTTGAGAGCAGTAAGAAGGGCGTAAAGAGATCTAAAAAAAATCTTGCGTCGCTTGTATGTCCCATAGAGAGTACGAGTAGCAAGTTGCCGGTAGGTCGTAAGATACCGAGTTGTAGCATGATTTTTTCAGCGCAGCACCCCGTGGTTGCTGTGAGTTCGTCTGATACGCATGATACGATTACCGCTAACAGTCTGTCGTCTGCACCTCGTCGTGGGTAGAAGAGAGACACCACTAGTAGTACTGCTGTTCCAGTGGACTCAGGTTCGGAACGTCGTACAGTTCTGGGGAGGACAGCAGTAGAAAGTGGAGGTCATCTTGATAATAATGAAGAAAAAAATCGTGGTTCAGTTCGTCACTGTCCCGAAAAAACCCGTCTCTCTCTCTCTCTTTTTCATCTCAGAGAATTCGTATTCCTGGTAGTATCGATGGTCTTGCCGTTCCTGATTTGACCATTGACACTGCAAGCGACATTACATGTGTTTCATTATTGTTTTTGAAACGCCACCCAACGTTATATAAGGCCATGATTGAGCCTGTCCCACCGTCGTGTATGTCTTTGAGCGCAGCCAATGGTTCCCCGCTCGAGATAATGGGATTTATCAATTTATCAGTCACTTTGGGTGACATTACTCGTCGTATTGATGCTCTTGTGATTCCGTCTCTTGGTCCTGACCAGATATTACTTGATAATGATGTCATGTCTCGTTTTGGTGCAGTACTAGACTGGAAAAATCAGCGATTAAATTTTTCGTCGAGCACTATTTCTATCCCAGCTACCCATCGGTCGCCTGATCATTGTTCAGACCCGACCCTGTCCACTGTGTCTCCCTCCGTTGCTGCAGTGCACAAAGATGCGGAAATTCATGCTGTGAAATTACGTAAACGTATCAATTTATGTCCTCGACACGGCGCCGTCATCACCGCGTTCACAGATGTAAAACCGTTGCAAGATACAGAAGTTGTCATTGAACCGCGCATACTCTCCGAAAACGAGATGTCGTGCGAAGATCGTCCGGTTGAATTTGAACGAGTTATTGTTGCTCGTACCCTAGCCACGTGGCTCGCGTCCGATGGATCTGTGGCCGTACAGATCGCTAATCCGTCGTCCGAAGCTCTGGCCCTACATGTAGGATTAGAGATAGGGAAATTGTCGAGTGTAGCCGTAGTGTCTCCTGCTCAGCTGCACGTGCACGCTGTTGCAACAACACCAAAAACACCGACCGAAGTTGCAGCCGCTCGTGCCGACATTGCTGCACCGTTATCCAAAGCTTTTGTTGACTCTACATTCACCGTTGAACAGCAGTCAGCAATTTTAGACCTTTGTACCGTCCCGTTTTATCGTTATCGAGAGCGGAGCTTGGCAGGTGTACCACTGCTGAAGCTACGTTCCCCCTCCCCGTTAATACGAAGCCGGTGAGCCGCCGTCCGTATCGCGCCAATCCACGCACCGAAGCTATTATCAATAAGTGTGTACAAGACATGCTTACTGATGATATTATTGAAGAGCGCTCGAGTCCGTGGGCCTCTCCGGTGACTATCGTTGCTCGTAAAGATGGTCAGCCGCGGTTTTGTGTTGATTACCGGAGTACACTTAACAAGCACCTCATCCGCAAAACTTGGCCGATGGCAAACCTTGAAGATAACGTAGACACAGTCGGAGGAGCTCAGTTTATCAGTGTTGCTGATGTTCAAAGCGCCTATTGGCAGATCCCTGTTCACCCCGACCATGTCGAGTCTACTGCGTTTGTCACAAATTCTGGCAAGTATTGTTATAAGCGTATGCCGTTTGGTGTTTGTAACGCTCCGTGGCTTTTTACAGAAATGGCACATAAAACCTTGGGCCATATTCCTGAATTGCTCGTTTACATGGATGATCTTTGTGTATTGTCCGCAACGTGGGAGAACCATTTGAAATCGTTAGAAAGTATGTTTGTAGCGTTGCAAGCAGCTGGTCTCACACTGAAGCCGTCTAAATTAGCGTTTGGCCCTAAATCTGTTGTATATTTAGGCCACGTAATTTCTGCTGAAGGTGTTGCAGTTGGGGAAGATCGTATCAAAGCTATTTCAGAGCTGCCCACCCCCACTTGTATTAAAGACCTCCGTTCCGTTTTAGGTGTGATGAATTTTGTACGTCGGTTTGTACCGAATTTTGCTGAAATCACAGCACCACTCGTTGACCTCACTCGTAAGGATTTTGCAACTCGCCCTCGTTTCAAGAAAGCTTGGGGTAGCGCACAAGATACTGCGTTTGCTCACATCAAACGTTTACTGGTGTCGGCTCCCGTGTTGAATTTTCCAGATTACGAGCGTGAATTCGTTGTGCATGTAGATGCCAGTGAGCTTGGAGTAGGCGCGTTCCTTGCCCAACCGTCCAAAAATGACGAGTCGAAGTCTGACCTTGACATTATCGCGTATTTTAGTCAACGGTTTAAGCACGGGCAGCGCCATTATTCCGCATCAATGAAGGAGTGTTGTGGAGTTGTACTCGCACTCTCTCACTGGAGACCGTATTTATTTGGGAGACATTTCACGGTGATTACTGATCATCAAGCATTGACCCATCTATACTACATGCAAGACACTTCGAACATGCTTACCCGTTGGGCTATTGCTCTACAGAATTTTGACTTTACTGTCAAGCATGTAGCGGGGAAATTAAACGTAGTACCCGACGCGTTGTCGCGATTGTTTGGTGAAATAGAGGAAGAACCGTTACCGCAAGAACCAGCCCTCGCGTCTATCTGCCGAAACGTTCCGAGCGATAGACCGTACCGTGAGCCAGGGCCGCGCGAATTCCAAGTCTCTTCACAAAACCTCGAAGATGTCGACATTGTGCACAATGATAGTGAATTGTTTTCTAGCGCAGTGTCTCTTTTTCCGTTACTTGACCCAGCAAAGTTGTTGGAAGAGCAAAGTGCTGAGTTCGGTCCGTATATCAAATATCTGAAAGCACCTGCTACCGTCCCCGTTCCTGATGGTGAAAATAAAAGCAGCATGAGTCATTATTTTTTGAACGAAAACGTTTTATTCCGGTCGTATTTGCCGGGGTATCAGCGAAAACGCAGCTCGTTCCGTGACCAGCTTGTAGTGCCCACCGCCTTACGGAAATTAGTCGTTCATTCGTGTCACGACCTACCGGCGTCTGGAGGTCATCTAGCTTTTAAAGCAACGTTCGACAAAATCCGAGATCGTTATTGGTGGCACACTATGTCGAAAGACGTAGCCAAGCACATAAAATGCTGTTTGTCGTGCCAACATCGTAAGACGTCACATCGTACGCCGAAACTACCCGTTGGTCACCGTCCCGTTTCTCGTCCGTTTCAATGTGTGGCTATTGACTTAGTAGAGTACAAATCGTCGTCGAATAACTCGAAGTACGTCATGTCCGTAATAGACCACATGACCCGTTTTCTCGTTTTGGTCGCGATTAGTGACAAATCGGCTGCCACAATCGCCCGCGTCCTTGTAGAACGCGTATTTTCCGTATTCTCTGCTCCTGAAACGTTACACTCTGACCAAGGTAGTGAGTTTGAGAATGAACTTGTCAAAGAGTTGCAAATTGTTTTTGGGTTCAAAAAGACGCGCACGTCAGCGTACCGCCCCCAAGGCAACTCAGTGTTAGAGCGTGTGCATAGTACCTTGCACAATATGTTGGCGATGTACGTTAACGTTAAGTACGACAATTGGGCAGAGTTATTACCGTTCATTCAGCTTGCCCATAACACAGCATACAACAAAACGCTCGAAGAAACCCCTCATTTTTTAATGTTTGGCCGTAGAGCTTCGTTACCCGTTGACATTATTCTCGGCGTCCCGTGTACGTCTGGTTCTGGAACACGATTGGAATATTCCCGTCGTACCGTTGAAAATTTGCAACTCGCGTACGAAATTGCGCGTCGCAATTTACAGGAACGTGCCGATAAGCAAGAAGAATCTAACGAGAAATTGTCCTTTCCGCAATATCAGCCTGGAGACCAAGTGTTAGTACACCGTCCCTATACCGTTGCTGATGGACCCAACCCCAAACTTATTAGTCCCTGGCGTGGTCCTTTTACTGTGCGTTCCCAACTATCCCCCGTAATATACCGTGTTGCGAGAGATGGGGAACTTGCGGAAACATCCGTTCATTTAGGTCGTATTAAGGCATACCATAATGACGCGTCCAGTTCAGTACCGGATTTTACAGCACTTGACGATTTCTTTTTAGGAACTACGTTACCGGTACCTGACCTCGACGGCTCTGTGCTCACCGTGCACATAGGCCCGTACGCTATTGAAGCTATTGAAAGTCATAAACGTGGTCCTGGTAAAGCCTCGCTGACTAACTTCCAATACCACTTTCTTGTGAAAGATAAACCATCCAGTTTAGGGATTTGGAGACATGGCAACCTTGTGCCTCAATGTCATGAGATGATCAGAGCGTATCGTACACGGATTTTAGCCGAAGATCCACACGCGTTTGATCGTCCCAAACGTAAGCGAAGCGTTGTCACTTCGTCACCCTGAAACAAGCCCCAGTATCGTTCCGTCGTTGTCGTCGTGTTGCTATAGCCCCTGGGAGTACTTGTTGTCAGAATCGTTGCACCACCCCCCACTAATTTTAAGTTATCCGGCCGGATGTCGTCGTTCATTAGTGGATTATTTTACATGTGATTTGCAACCTCACGTGTAGTCGTCTGGTGGTTGCTTGGGATTTTTTTTTGTTGTTTGTTCGTGAAGTAGTGCCCACGAACCAAGTCATGGTTGGACATTTGAGTGCTGCAACCCAACAGCCAGTGTCCCGGTATACCGTTATTATACCAGTGTGGATTATTTTTTGTTACTTCGCGTGGTTGTGCCTCACGTGGAATGATAGCATTTTATTTTTTAGGTAATTTGCTATAGAGTTTGAGACGTACAGGGTGGAAGGAACGTTCAACCAGTAGTTACGCAAGGGTGTGCATATACCAGGAGTATACACTTGTGCGTTATTGTTGGGTTAGCTGAGTGTCGTGGCTGCGTACAGTGTGCATATACTTTCAAGTATACATTTGTGGGTGGTTACCAGTCAAGTAATGAACGTCATCGTTTTCCTTTGATTTTTGGTGCGACACTGTGTGTCCTCCATCTGTTTCTTTTGTGTGAGACATTGGGGATTCCTGTATACATCGATGATGTATCCCTTATTGTCGGAATCGTTCCGTTGGATTATAACTGGCGAGGTGCAGTCGAGCGCGTGAGCTGCACACTCTAAAAGTCATATATCCTCATCGGACACATTATGAGTACCCGCTTGTGTTTTTTTTTAAATGCAATCTTTTCGTGTTTGCTCTGTCCACAGTCAATCGTCAATGACTGACAGAACGTCTTTTATACAGTCCGTTAACTGTATAGATAGTTTGTATGCTATCAACTCGTTATAAGTCGGTTCAAGTATTGTTCACTGAATCGCAGTCATGCTCTCGCTTGTATAGTCGATCGTGCCTTTTCGACCAAGGAGACATGCCGTTATCGTTTACCATGCACCAGCAGTTCGTCATACTGCATCATTATCGTTTTTATCCACGCCGTCGTCGAGTCATGCAGATTTTTTTTTTTTTTTGTTACCGTTATTGGTGTTGATCAACCAAATCGTTCGTTTCGTCTGTTGCACACTCTGCATGCGCAATTTTCTGGCAAAATCGTCGTTCAGTACGTTATGTTTCTCCTCGTTAGTGTGTACCAAGCTTGCAAGCAATCGTTCTTTATACACACCGTACAAAGTTGAAAGTAACCTGAATATTGTCTAAGGCACCATATCATCGTTCGATATGAATGGTTTCGTATACCATTGATACATGGTTTTGTATACCATTATATACATGGTTTTGTATACCATTGATAATTATACATGGTTTTGTATATCATCGTTTTACATGGTTTTGTATACCATCGTCAGTTATACATGGTTTTGTACACCATAGTATACGTGGTTCCGTATACCATCGTTATAAAAGGTTCGTTTTCGTTGAGTATATTAATTCGATACCACGCTAACATGCAGGTGGAGAAGAAATATGCACACCACTGGTAGTTGACACATCGTTTTGTGTATGAATGATTCTGTAGTAAAAATCAATCATGTTCGCACAAGCCCGTGGTTTTCACTACGCAGGGAGTGGCATGATTTGAGGATGAACCAGTTGGACCATATACATCAACTACCACAGTACAACACATCTGACTAATAGAGATAGCTTGAAAACCTGTATCCCTTCTGAAATGTTCGAAACCTTTACTGGGTTTTCCAGTAGGAGGCGTTCAAACAGTGGGGGGCGATGTGAGTCTCAGGTTGTTGCTACATTGTCAGTTGGCGATATCTGTCATGCAAGATCGTGCATGATCAGAAGATGTTCCTCCGAGGGGTGGACGAAGGGTGATAGTGGATCTTTAAAATGGGGGTTTTGTCTTGGTAGTAGTAATGTGACCCTCAGATCGAACCCTAACCCTAACCCGAACCCTATGCAGAGTGCCTAATTAGCTACCTTAGGAAGATCCACTAACAGCGTTTGTCCACTACTGGTTCCTCCATTATCGTGGATATTGGATCTTGTACTAAAAGTGCTCAGAGGTCTCCGTGGATCTGACGGTAGTTGAGGCGGGGAATTACCTGGCCTGGTCACCAAGTAATTACTCGTGACAGCTGTCGTGACTCCTGATATGATATGAGCTTGTGCCTTGCCTCATGTCACTTCTGCTTGGCTTGCCGTGCCGAGCATCACCGATACCTGGCGTGTACTACACGCTACAAAGCCAAGAAAGAGAAGCTTGCTGCAGACACAAGTCGAACCCGAGACACTAGAGTCCCATATATGGTGTTTGTGATATAGTAGTTGATACTCAGTTTTGTATTTGTTAAAAAATAATTCGTTCATTTTCCTTTTACTCCCAGCCTGTCTTTCTTATTGCTCGTTTTCTTATCACTACGTACGGTAGTACCAGTATTACTTAGGCTCCGATCCCATACCTGAGGATCATTTTTTAAGGCATTAAATTATTGGGATGTTTTCCTCGGGGAGAGTTCATATAACTTGGTTTTAGAGTTCGGTTTTAGTTGACTTTTCACGTCGCAATACTTGTTTGTCCGAAAATGTAAGCACCGTACGGGTATTAATACGAGTACCTATAAATTCTTACATTTCCGGACAGAGTGGTAGTGCTGTGTACCCCTTTGTTCGGAAATATAGGGACTGTTTGATTACTATTATGAGTATAAAAAATATCTTATATTTGCGGACAGAGTGTGGCATATTTTCTGTGTGAGATCTGAAAGAAAACTCGTTCTGCAATCGTACTCGTACTGCAAGTACGGGGTTTGCTCGCTGCTGCAGGTAACCGCGAGGGCTCGAATCCACAGAGACAAAGCTCGTGCTGCTGGCTATGTAGTCTGGTGCTGGAGTTGCTGTGGTGTGGCTACGCGCCCGCACTCAAAAGCTTGTGAATCTGGCCTCTGGGCAGATGATACGTGTAGGGACAGAGCAGCCTGCATTGGCCCTGACTTTCGACCCTCTCGAAGGGACAGAGCGCAGGGCCCCAAGAACACAACTAGGAACATACTACAGGTGGGAAATACTGCCACACCACCAGGGTGCTGGGCCGCCCTCTGCCCTCGTCCGAACATCCGGCTTGCAACAGCGCTATCTCTCTGTCTCGCACGTCCGCACGTCTGGCTTCCTTGCAGCGCCGAGACTGTCAGGCTTGTCAGCGCCTACCAATCACCACCGCCCGTCCTTACGTAATCCTTACAAAACTCGCATGTGATTGGTCTGGTTATACTGCAAATTAGTGCAAATACAGGGAAATCCTTAGATAAAATTGCCTCAGGTATAGGCGCTGTGCCGTGTGTGGCTCCGATCCCATACCTGAGGATCATTTTTTAAGGCATTAAATTATTGGGATGTTTTCCCAGGGGAGAGTTCATATAACTTGGTTCTAGAGTTCGGTTTTAGTTCACTTTTCACGTCGCAATACTTTCTTGTCCGAAAATGTAAGTACCGTACGAGTATTAATACGAGTACTTATAACTTCTTACATTTCCGGACAGAGTGGTAGTGCTGTGTACCCCTTTGTCCGTAAATATAGGGACTGTTTGGGTACTATTATGAGTATAAAAAATCTCTTATATTTGCGGACAGAGTGTGGCATATTTTCTGTGTGAGATCTGAAAGAAAACTCGTTCTGCACTCGTACTCGTACTGCAAGTACGGGGTTTGCTCGCTGCTGCAGGTAACCGCGAGGGCTCGAATCCACAGAGACAAAGCTCGTGCTGCTGGCTATGTAGTCTGGTGCTGGGGTTGTTGTGGTGTGGCTACGCGCCCGCACTCAAAAGTTTGTGAATCTGGCCTCTGGGCAGATGATACGTGTAGGGACAGAGCAGCCTGCGCTGGCCCTGACTTTCGACCCTCTCGCAGGGACAGAGCGCAGGGCCCCAAGAACACAACTAGGAACATACTACAGGCGGGAAATACTGCCACACCACCAGGGTGCTGGGCCGCCCTCTGCGAGGGCGATTGTCCGAACATCCGGCTTGCAACAGCGCTATCTCTCTGTCTCGCACGTCCGCACGTCTGGCTTCCTTGCAGCGCCGAGACTGTCAGGCTTGTCAGCGCCTACCAATCACCACCGCCCGTCCTTACGTAATCCTTACAAAACTCGCATGTGATTGGTCTGGTTATACTGCAAATTAGTGCAAATACAGGGAAATCCTTAGATAAAATTGCCTCAGGTATAGGCGCTGTGCCTTGGTGCGGCTCCGATCCCATACCTGAGGATCATTTTTTAAGGCATTAAATTATTGGGATGTTTTCCCAGGGGAGAGTTCATATAACTTGGTTCTAGAGTTCGGTTTTAGTTCACTTTTCACGTCGCAATACTTTCTTGTCCGAAAATGTAAGTACCGTACGAGTATTAATACGAGTACTTATAACTTCTTACATTTCCGGACAGAGTGGTAGTGCTGTGTACCCCTTTGTCCGTAAATATAGGGACTGTTTGGGTACTATTATGAGTATAAAAAATCTCTTATATTTGCGGACAGAGTGTGGCATATTTTCTGTGTGAGATCTGAAAGAAAACTCGTTCTGCACTCGTACTCGTACTGCAAGTACGGGGTTTGCTCGCTGCTGCAGGTAACCGCGAGGGCTCGAATCCACAGAGACAAAGCTCGTGCTGCTGGCTATGTAGTCTGGTGCTGGGGTTGTTGTGGTGTGGCTACGCGCCCGCACTCAAAAGTTTGTGAATCTGGCCTCTGGGCAGATGATACGTGTAGGGACAGAGCAGCCTGCGCTGGCCCTGACTTTCGACCCTCTCGCAGGGACAGAGCGCAGGGCCCCAAGAACACAACTAGGAACATACTACAGGCGGGAAATACTGCCACACCACCAGGGTGCTGGGCCGCCCTCTGCGAGGGCGATTGTCCGAACATCCGGCTTGCAACAGCGCTATCTCTCTGTCTCGCACGTCCGCACGTCTGGCTTCCTTGCAGCGCCGAGACTGTCAGGCTTGTCAGCGCCTACCAATCACCACCGCCCGTCCTTACGTAATCCTTACAAAACTCGCATGTGATTGGTCTGGTTATACTGCAAATTAGTGCAAATACAGGGAAATCCTTAGATAAAATTGCCTCAGGTATAGGCGCTGTGCCTTCTGCACTCGTACTCGTACTGCAAGTACGGGGTTTGCTCGCTGCTGCAGGTAACCGCGAGGGCTCGAATCCACAGAGACAAAGCTCGTGCTGCTGGCTATGTAGTCTGGTGCTGGGGTTGTTGTGGTGTGGCTACGCGCCCGCACTCAAAAGTTTGTGAATCTGGCCTCTGGGCAGATGATACGTGTAGGGACAGAGCAGCCTGCGCTGGCCCTGACTTTCGACCCTCTCGCAGGGACAGAGCGCAGGGCCCCAAGAACACAACTAGGAACATACTACAGGCGGGAAATACTGCCACACCACCAGGGTGCTGGGCCGCCCTCTGCGAGGGCGATTGTCCGAACATCCGGCTTGCAACAGCGCTATCTCTCTGTCTCGCACGTCCGCACGTCTGGCTTCCTTGCAGCGCCGAGACTGTCAGGCTTGTCAGCGCCTACCAATCACCACCGCCCGTCCTTACGTAATCCTTACAAAACTCGCATGTGATTGGTCTGGTTATACTGCAAATTAGTGCAAATACAGGGAAATCCTTAGATAAAATTGCCTCAGGTATAGGCGCTGGTGCCGTGGTGCGGCTCCGATCCCATACCTGAGGATCATTTTTTAAGGCATTAAATTATTGGGATGTTTTCCCAGGGGAGAGTTCATATAACTTGGTTCTAGAGTTCGGTTTTAGTTCACTTTTCACGTCGCAATACTTTCTTGTCCGAAAATGTAAGTACCGTACGAGTATTAATACGAGTACTTATAACTTCTTACATTTCCGGACAGAGTGGTAGTGCTGTGTACCCCTTTGTCCGTAAATATAGGGACTGTTTGAGGTACTATTATGAGTATAAAAAATCTCTTATATTTGCGGACAGAGTGTGGCATATTTTCTGTGTGAGATCTGAAAGAAAACTCGTTCTGCACTCGTACTCGATACTGCAAGTACGGGGTTTGCTCGCTGCTGCAGGTAACCGCGAGGGCTCGAATCCACAGAGACAAAGCTCGTGCTGCTGGCTATGTAGTCTGGTGCTGGGGTTGTTGTGGTGTGGCTACGCGCCTCGCACTCAAAAGCTTTGTGAATCTGGCCTCTGGGCAGATGATACGTGTAGGGACAGAGCAGCCTGCGCTGGCCCTGACTTTCGACCCTCTCGACAGGGACAGAGCGCAGGGCCCCAAGAACACAACTAGGAACCCAGGCGGATCTGCAACAGGTCTGGGCCCGAGCGTTGTCCCATCGTGACCCTTCTTGCAGTCGCACTCTCTTGAGCGCGATGTAGCTTGTACCTACCACCCACCGCGTCCTTACGTTCAAAATTGTGATTGGGGTATACGCAATTTAAATACAGGAACTAGATAATGCCTCGGTAAGGTGGCCGTCGGCAAAGGTCATTTAAGGCATAATTATATCGGGTTCAATATGGTTTTAGAGTTCGGTTTTAGTTCACTTTTCACGTCGCAATACTTTTCTTGTCCGAAAATGTAAGCACCGTAGAGTATTAATACGAGTACCTATAACTTCTTACATTTCCGGACAGAGTGGTAGGCTGTGTACCCCTTTGTCCGAAATATAGGGACTGTTTGGTACTATTATGAGTATAAAAAATCTCTTATATTTGCGGACAGAGTGTGGCATATTTTCTGTGTGAGATCTGAAAGAAAACTCGTTCTGCACTCGTACTCGACTGCAAGTACGGGGTTTGCTCGCTGCTGCAGGTAACCGCGAGGGCTCGAATCCACAGAGACAAAGCTCGTGCTGCTGGCTATGTAGTCTGGTGCTGGGGTTGTTGTGGTGTGGCTACGCGCCCGCACTCAAAAGTTTGTGAATCTGGCCTCTGGGCAGATGATACGTGTAGGGACAGAGCAGCCTGCGCTGGCCCTGACTTTCGACCCTCTCGACAGGGACAGAGCGCAGGGCCCCAAGAACACAACTAGGAACATACTACAGGCGGGAAATACTGCCACACCACCAGGGTGCTGGGCCGCCCTCTGCGAGGGCGATTGTCCGAACATCCGGCTTGCAACAGCGCTATCTCTCTGTCTCGCACGTCCGCACGTCTGGCTTCCTTGCAGCGCCGAGACTGTCAGGCTTGTCAGCGGCCACCAATCACCACCGCCCGTCCTTACGTAATCCTTACAAAACTCGCATGTGATTGGTCTGGTTATACTGCAAATTAGTGCAAATACAGGGAAATCCTTAGATAAAATTGCCTCAGGTATAGGCGCTGTGCCGTGTGCGGCTCCGATCCCATACCTGAGGATCATTTTTTAAGGCATTAAATTATTGGGATGTTTTCCCAGGGGAGAGTTCATATAACTTGGTTCTAGAGTTCGGTTTTAGTTCACTTTTCACGTCGCAATACTTTCTTGTCCGAAAATGTAAGTACCGTACGAGTATTAATACGAGTACTTATAACTTCTTACATTTCCGGACAGAGTGGTAGTGCTGTGTACCCCTTTGTCCGTAAATATAGGGACTGTTTGGGTACTATTATGAGTATAAAAAATCTCTTATATTTGCGGACAGAGTGTGGCATATTTTCTGTGTGAGATCTGAAAGAAAACTCGTTCTGCACTCGTACTCGTACTGCAAGTACGGGGTTTGCTCGCTGCTGCAGGTAACCGCGAGGGCTCGAATCCACAGAGACAAAGCTCGTGCTGCTGGCTATGTAGTCTGGTGCTGGGGTTGTTGTGGTGTGGCTACGCGCCCGCACTCAAAAGTTTGTGAATCTGGCCTCTGGGCAGATGATACGTGTAGGGACAGAGCAGCCTGCGCTGGCCCTGACTTTCGACCCTCTCGCAGGGACAGAGCGCAGGGCCCCAAGAACACAACTAGGAACATACTACAGGCGGGAAATACTGCCACACCACCAGGGTGCTGGGCCGCCCTCTGCGAGGGCGATTGTCCGAACATCCGGCTTGCAACAGCGCTATCTCTCTGTCTCGCACGTCCGCACGTCTGGCTTCCTTGCAGCGCCGAGACTGTCAGGCTTGTCAGCGCCTACCAATCACCACCGCCCGTCCTTACGTAATCCTTACAAAACTCGCATGTGATTGGTCTGGTTATACTGCAAATTAGTGCAAATACAGGGAAATCCTTAGATAAAATTGCCTCAGGTATAGGCGCTGTGCCTGGCTCGGCTCCGATCCCATACCTGAGGATCATTTTTTAAGGCATTAAATTATTGGGATGTTTTCCCAGGGGAGAGTTCATATAACTTGGTTCTAGAGTTCGGTTTTAGTTCACTTTTCACGTCGCAATACTTTCTTGTCCGAAAATGTAAGTACCGTACGAGTATTAATACGAGTACTTATAACTTCTTACATTTCCGGACAGAGTGGTAGTGCTGTGTACCCCTTTGTCCGTAAATATAGGGACTGTTTGGGTACTATTATGAGTATAAAAAATCTCTTATATTTGCGGACAGAGTGTGGCATATTTTCTGTGTGAGATCTGAAAGAAAACTCGTTCTGCACTCGTACTCGTACTGCAAGTACGGGGTTTGCTCGCTGCTGCAGGTAACCGCGAGGGCTCGAATCCACAGAGACAAAGCTCGTGCTGCTGGCTATGTAGTCTGGTGCTGGGGTTGTTGTGGTGTGGCTACGCGCCCGCACTCAAAAGTTTGTGAATCTGGCCTCTGGGCAGATGATACGTGTAGGGACAGAGCAGCCTGCGCTGGCCCTGACTTTCGACCCTCTCGCAGGGACAGAGCGCAGGGCCCCAAGAACACAACTAGGAACATACTACAGGCGGGAAATACTGCCACACCACCAGGGTGCTGGGCCGCCCTCTGCGAGGGCGATTGTCCGAACATCCGGCTTGCAACAGCGCTATCTCTCTGTCTCGCACGTCCGCACGTCTGGCTTCCTTGCAGCGCCGAGACTGTCAGGCTTGTCAGCGCCTACCAATCACCACCGCCCGTCCTTACGTAATCCTTACAAAACTCGCATGTGATTCGAGGGGCCCGCATAATGTTTTTTCTTAAACACCACGTCAAATTGTTCAACTTCGACCCTCCCGACAGGGGGGGGGGGGGGGGGGGGGGGGGGGGGGGGGGGGGGGGGGGGGGGGTCTTTTGGGGGGGGGTTGATTGGTAATGGTTATACGGCTCCGATCCCATACCTGAGGATCATTTTTTAAGGCATTAAATTATTGGGATGTTTTCCTAGGGGAGAGTTCATATAACTTGGTTTTAGAGTTCGGTTTTAGTTGACTTTTCACGTCGCAATACTTGTTTGTCCGAAAATGTAAGCACCGTACGAGTATTAATACGAGTACCTATAAATTCTTACATTTCCGGACAGAGTGGTAGTGCTGTGTACCCCTTTGTTCGGAAATATAGGGACTGTTTGATTACTATTATGAGTATAAAAAATATCTTATATTTGCGGACAGAGTGTGGCATATTTTCTGTGTGAGATCTGAAAGAAAACTCGTTCTGCAKTCGTACTCGTACTGCAAGTACGGGGTTTGCTCGCTGCTGCAGGTAACCGCGAGGGCTCGAATCCACAGAGACAAAGCTCGTGCTGCTGGCTATGTAGTCTGGTGCTGGYGTTGTTGTGGTGTGGCTACGCGCCCGCACTCAAAAGCTTGTGAATCTGGCCTCTGGGCAGATGATACGTGTAGGGACAGAGCAGCCTGCATTGGCCCTGACTTTCGACCCTCTCGAAGGGACAGAGCGCAGGGCCCCAAGAACACAACTAGGAACATACTACAGGTGGGAAATACTGCCACACCACCAGGGTGCTGGGCCGCCCTCTGCGAGGGCGATTGTCCGAACATCCGGCTTGCAACAGCGCTATCTCTCTGTCTCGCACGTCCGCACGTCTGGCTTCCTTGCAGCGCCGAGACTGTCAGGCTTGTCAGCGGCCACCAATCACCACCACCGCCCGTCCTTACGTAATCCTTACAAAACTCGCATGTGATTGGTCTGGTTATACGGCTCCGATCCCCTACCCGAGAAACATTMTTTTAGGCATTAAATTGTCGGGATGTTTTCCTAGGGGAGAGTTCATTTAACTTGGTTTTAGAGTTCTTCTTGAGTTTGTTTTTGACGTCGACGATACCTTTCTGTCCGAAAATGTAAGGAATGTATGGGTATTAATACGAGTACCAATAACTTCTTACATCATCCGGACAGAGTGCTACTGCTGTTTACCCCTTTGTCTGAAAATCTAAGAGGACTGTTTGGGCATTAATCTGAGTGTCCAAAATCTCTTATATTTGCGGACAGACAGGGTGGCATATTTTTCCATGTGCAATCTGAAGGAAAACCCGTCCTGCTTACTGCAAGTGCGGGTTTTTTTTTCGCTGCTGCAGGTAACCGCGAGGGCTCGAACCCACAAAGACAAAAGCTACTGCCGCTGGTTAATGTAGTCTGGTGCTGGTGTTGCTATGGTCTGGCTACGCGCCCGCACTCAAAAGCTTGTGCATCTGGCCTCTGGGCAGACGGTGGTACGTGTAAGGACAGAGCAGCCTGCGCCGGCCCTGAATTTCGACCCTCTCCCAGGGACAGAGCGCAGGGCCCGAAGAACACAAATAGGCACATACTGCAGGGGGGACATACCGCCACACCACGAGGTTGCTGGGCCGCCCTTTGCGGAGATTGTCCGAATGTCCGACCTGCAACAGCGCTATCTCTGTGTCTCGCACGCGGGCACGCCTCGCTTCCTGGCAGCGCCGAGACTGCCCCACAAATCACCGCCCGTCCTTATACAATTCCCTCAAAACTCGCATGTGATTGGTCTTGCTATGCTGCACGTTCGTGCAAATACAGGGAAATCCTTAGATTAAAATTGCCTCAGGTACTAGGGCGCTGGTGCCTGCGCTCGGCTCCGATCCCATACCTGAGGATCATTTTTTAAGGCATTAAATTATTGGGATGTTTTCCCAGGGGAGAGTTCATATAACTTGGTTCTAGAGTTCGGTTTTAGTTCACTTTTCACGTCGCAATACTTTCTTGTCCGAAAATGTAAGTACCGTACGAGTATTAATACGAGTACTTATAACTTCTTACATTTCCGGACAGAGTGGTAGTGCTGTGTACCCCTTTGTCCGTAAATATAGGGACTGTTTGGGTACTATTATGAGTATAAAAAATCTCTTATATTTGCGGACAGAGTGTGGCATATTTTCTGTGTGAGATCTGAAAGAAAACTCGTTCTGCACTCGTACTCGTACTGCAAGTACGGGGTTTGCTCGCTGCTGCAGGTAACCGCGAGGGCTCGAATCCACAGAGACAAAGCTCGTGCTGCTGGCTATGTAGTCTGGTGCTGGGGTTGTTGTGGTGTGGCTACGCGCCCGCACTCAAAAGTTTGTGAATCTGGCCTCTGGGCAGATGATACGTGTAGGGACAGAGCAGCCTGCGCTGGCCCTGACTTTCGACCCTCTCGCAGGGACAGAGCGCAGGGCCCCAAGAACACAACTAGGAACATACTACAGGCGGGAAATACTGCCACACCACCAGGGTGCTGGGCCGCCCTCTGCGAGGGCGATTGTCCGAACATCCGGCTTGCAACAGCGCTATCTCTCTGTCTCGCACGTCCGCACGTCTGGCTTCCTTGCAGCGCCGAGACTGTCAGGCTTGTCAGCGCCTACCAATCACCACCGCCCGTCCTTACGTAATCCTTACAAAACTCGCATGTGATTGGTCTGGTTATACTGCAAATTAGTGCAAATACAGGGAAATCCTTAGATAAAATTGCCTCAGGTATAGGCGCTGTGGCCGTGTGTCGACGTATCATATGTATACGTAAACGTATAGGTAAGTGTCGTTGCAAGATACCTGTATACAGCAGTCAGTACCGGGGAGCGTGTGGCGACGAGCTGTTGTTGGACTGGTCAATCCCTTCAGCGCGAGAATTTTTATTTTTCAGACCAAGCACCCTGAGTGCAACGAGAGAGAAAGCGAGGAGCCGACTGGGAAGGACAGCAACGAGAGCGTGTACGGACGGAGCGGGTCGAGTGTGGTCGTGCTAGGACTGGCCGAGCGGCACCGGAGCGGCGCGCCTGAGCAGCAGCACAGCAGCGCGCCGGCGCAGCAGCACAGCAGCGCACAGGAGAAGCGATCCGGAGCACGGACGACATCGACCCGTGACGGACGAACATTTTTGTTTTTCTGTTGACAAATTCTTCGCTTTTTCCCCCGAATGTTGTTGTTGGGTCGGTGTGGATGACGTCACTGGTTTTGTAGAGAGACGCGGCAGAGATGGCGCGGACACCCCGGGTGCCTTCATTGTGTGCCTGATCGTGGAAGACCCCTTCAATGTGGAACGATTCCTAATCAGTGTCGATGTTTATAATGCTGTGCCTAACACAGACGTTCAGGATAGATTCGGGCAATTGTCAATTGACGTGATGGCTTTGGTTGGCTGTTCTTTTTCACTGTGTGCCCGCGGACTGTCATTCCGGCAGCACTTCAGACAGCAGCTGCGTGCTCCATCTTGTTCCCACGCCTACCGTTTGTTTTTGTACAGACAGCACTTCAGACAGTAGTTACGCTGTAGTCGGCAAATTCATTGGTAAAGAGTGGGGGGGGGGGGGGGGGGGGACGATGCTGCTGTAGTCGAATGGAGATTGCGGGCGTGTAGTTCAGTTTTGGACACGCATAACATGCTGTAGGGATTTTAGGTGTACCTCTTCGGACTTGTGTATCCTTTCCCTGCTAAGTGTACGTGTTCTTTAGGATTCTCTGATGGCTCTAGCACTTTTGTGACCACGGGCCGTGATCTTGCTAGATCAGACTATAGGGATTAGCAACTGAAACGAGTTTAATGTGAAGAAAAACAACAACAACAACCTGCGGTACTGCTGTACAAAGAAGTCTACATCAACAAACGGCGCAAGTTCTGGACGAATCGGACAATACATTTCAGATAGATACGTATAGCTTAACCTCAACGTGACGGTAAACCAACCTCTCCAACGGACCAGTCTATGACCTGTCCGTGCGATATATGATGCTATCATATGTACACAGCTACGATAGATACTACTATATCTATGTTTCGTTGTTATGTACGAGTATGTAAAGAGTACGACTCTCTCCAGTCCCCAGCAAGATGTAAGATGTACGTACAACAGCAACCCCACAGGTACGAGGTACATGTTATTGTATACCACATTATCCCAAAATATAATAATCGTTTGTATTGAATATTAGTATTAAAAAGTTTCTTATATTTAGGGACAGAGTGATAACAGGTTCTTGAGATGTGAGCATCTAAAAACCTAGCACATCAGGTATTTTTGAGATGTAAAAACCTGCACATAAACGCAAATTGAATGTTTTGACCCGTTTCATGCCGACACCCTGCTGACAAGCTTCCAACGTGCAGCCGCTGTCTCCCACCTTGTGTTGACCTTGGCGGGAGCGTAGTGGCCTGGGATGCCACCCCCACAGCAGTGCAGAGGCCGGTTGTACTACGTGCTTGCTTCCCGTCTGTGGCGCCGAGTTGATGTTGCTGCTGCTGCTGACGCGGAGCTGATGCTGCGATATACTGGCTGCTGCGACTGCTGTTGCTGGTGGCTTACTTTGCGCAGCTTGCGGGTTTTCCTGTCAGAAAAACCAGGATACCAGTTGATTGCAAAGCAAGACGAGCACAAGAAACGACTCCACGCGCCCTGCGTGTCTACTCCAGCCTAGATCCGCACGGCACACGGCCTACAGCTGTTGCACGCACGATGACGCTGCTATGATATGTCCTGGATTCGAACCGCATAAATTTCCGTTCCCACTACCATGTCCGGATATGTGAGGACCATTTCTGTATTGATATTAACAACATATGTTACTTATATTTCCGTACAAAGTGACACGTATCACGTGCCGGTATGTAAAAAGACTCCCTCCGAACGAGCAACCAGCGAACCGACAGCAAAAAAAAAACTGATTCGGCAAAATTCGGAGAATATATGAACGGACTCGGAAGGATTCGGAAAAGAAACGTCCACGCATCAAACCGATTCGTAAAAAAAACAGACCAAACAAAAAGAACGTAAAAACCGAGAGCAAACAGCAAGGAGAAATCTTAGTCTTCCACCAGCTTCCACCGCAAACACGGTGTGTACCAGGGCATTAATTAGTGGGTCGGGGTCTGTTGCGCGCAGCGCAACAGGCGACTCAAGGAGTGTTGCGCGCACCGCAACACGCCTGAGGCGCGTGTTGCGCGCCGCAGGCGCCGCAAGCCCCGACCACCCCCCC
>MEHQ01003574.1:723428-743128 GCA_008828725.1 Saccharina japonica | reverse complement strand
CGAAAAAAAAATATGGGGGGGTCTCTAAAACCAAGTAAAAAAAACGGAACAAAAAACGAAAAAAAAATGTTTTTTGCTCATTTCGTCCTGTGATCACAGCGATCCGGTTTGTTTTTCATTCTGACCTTCCTAGGTGTGTGGTGTCGTTTTCTTTTTTTTTTGTGCACCCTTGTCCACGCATAAAAAATAAAAAGCACTTTACGCAAAAAAAAAAACCCAGCAGTTCATACAACAAAGCAAAAAACGGTCTTCTGGCACTAGGACGCTCATCGCCTACTATTACTTACCAGGTATATACGAGTATACGATCAGCTAATAATATGAGAACACCACCAACAGCAACAACAGAGTGAAAGCGATCCCAAAACCATTGGACGGTGGCAGGGGTGGTCGCTCGTGACGCTTGCTAGTGTACTCGTTTAGCAAAGAGGGCCTTTAAAACATACATGCGCGACCCTACGAGTATTGAACAATGAAAGAGTTGGCCGGGTGTGATGTGTACTCGAAAAGTAGCAAAACAACGGTTTCTAAATGTTTGAGAGCGTTGTCGATGAAATGCACCCATTGTTATACAGTATTCTACGTGGGGGAGGGCGGAGGAAACCGGTAGAGACCACCCCCCCCACCTATATTTATAGGTTGGGTTGGCGTCGGTTGGCAACGACGCTATAAAACACGCCACTCGCTGCGTGAGCTAGACAACCAGGGTGCCGTTTTTTGTTTTGGCGGTCACCAAAGCTGGCGGTCGAGTAGATAATTTGTGCGGAGTGGAGAACCTTTGCTCCGCACAAGGGGAATGGTCGTATCACGTAGTGTTAATATGGTAAGGCATCCGGGAGGCAGTTACATAGTAAAACCCATTGCTGTCTCCGGAAGTGGCCACACCAGAAATTGAATTAACTCATTGAAGCTGTCGTCCATATGCAAGTCCGCCTCAGAGGCGGTTCTTAGCAGGATGCAGCTCACCCTCCATGCGACTCGCCCAATACCTCACGGCGCTTCGCGCTTGGTGCAAGCAATGTCTGCCTGGTTGGTGAAAACTCAACGTGCTCCGTCGCGGCATTGTAGGGATGCGAGGGTCTATGGTCATATGACTACGGCCGTGCACGACATGAGTACACCCCCCCCCCCCACCCCCCCCCCCCGCCCCCCCCCCCCCCCCCCCCCCCCCTCCCCCCCACCCCCCCCCCCCCCTCCACTACGATACGCGCCATGCATTTTTGTCGCGATAAAGGTGGAGTACTTTCTTACCCACGCTGGGCGCTCTCGGCAATTCAGGTGGTTGGTTGCAAAAGGCGGCGCTGAAGCGCGCTGGATCGCGAGATCATGATTCCAGACAGACCAACAACAGCATTTAACAATATAAATATATGAGGACCGTAGAAGACAGAGTCGTATTCGAGTAACCGAACACAAAGCACATAACAATTGAGTATCAGGCTCACCTATACTCTTACTACGAGTACGGTTGTTTCAGCAGCCCCACAAAAGGTACGATGACCAGCGACCCCAGAAGCGATGTTCCAACAACCCCAAACGATTGGTTATCGTGGCAGCTCTTCTGTAGTGATGCTTCTTGCTGTTCTTCGTGAAAAAGCAGCTCCAGATGATCTGGCAGCTCTTGGGAAAAGCCAACGCAGCAACTCGAGCCCCAGCCGTCGTCGTTACTCGGTGATTTGATGGCTCCCAGCTCTGTAGTAGTACGAGTAGTAGTAGTAGTGCTCATACGTATCTCGAGGCTCATAACCTCTTGACGGAATCCCCGTAGTGAGAGGGTGTGCGCGGCTTCTGAGTTAGCAGAGTCAAACGCTATCAACCAGTGTCTACCAACTGATTGTTGTTCAAGCTTCGGCTCTCAGAAGATCATATGAAAGAAGGATGGCGCTCAAGACCAGTGTTGATTGTCGGTCTTGTACAACAGGACAGGAGGATGAGGAGGACAAGAGACGAGAAGTGGGCGAGTGTGCGTGTGCACGGTCGATTTGTCACGGATCTCTCAAGGCCCCTAGCATGCGGTGAAAAACTACAACTCGAGCATTAAACCTCGACTAACCTCGAAACGGCACTTCGGGGTTTTACCGCATATAAACTCAATAGACTGATCCAACGAGGTTCCACCACATATCTACTAAATCGGTATTGGACATACCGCACTGCTTGTACTGCCGTATCATTTTCTGCTGATGTGGCCTACTCGCTACATGCCACTATGTTCCCGATCAGCGACTCAGTATTAACTTCAGTACTGGCTACTGTGTAGAATGGTAGCTATTCTTAATACGACCCCTAGATGGAGGTGGTATAGTCAAACTTGCTATGTTCAACTATCAATTAGATTACCCAATTACTAGCAACATAGAAAAATATTTCGTGCCCGCAGTTTTCTGATTTGCAAGCTTCGCAGTAACTACGACATCACGCCCGATTTATCACGGAGTTTGCAAAATTGAGTACCGACCACTCAATCGGTCGAACTCACAGCTGACGTATCTGTACAAACAAAAAAGGAGTGAAGACGGCATGGCCGTAGTAGTAGGCCTTAGTAGGCCGTATGTCGAGATGTGGTCTCACGGGCGCGCCGCCCTGGGGCGTTGCGGCCCCAGGTCTCGCCGTGGGCTAGGGCAGCTGGGGTGTACACAGGGCGGAACCAATCGTCTCGCGCCGCGCCGGCCCGCGCTCGTGGCGGCGCGGGCTCGGGCGTTGGGGCGCAGGGTGCGGCTGTTTTAGGATTTCATTGGACATAGAGTGGTGGGCTCCGGTTGGACGGAACAGCGAGAGCCCGGCCTGGAGCCGTCGGCTAAGGCGAGCTCGAAGCCGCCTCGGGTGTCGGCAGACGCCGCTAGGTAGTGGGGAGGTCGGAAGGACAGGGGTGGGCGCTCCGAGTTTAGGCGTTGCGTGGCCGTCGAAGCACGAGACAAACAGGAGTAAGGGTCTGGCTGGCCTCCTGTTGTTGCGGTACTCGTATCTGTCCGATAGTGTAAGGGTCGTCTTTGGCCTGAAAGAAGGGGAATTAAATTAGCTTTTGATACATAAACGACTACGGTTTGTTAGGGTTCAGGGAAATCAGCGCACGTACGACTAACGACGGGAGGTATTTGGTGCTTTTTCTTGACGACCCGGAGTACAGAAATAGATACCTTGCACGCAAGCCTAACCTTTGCAATGTTCTAATATTCCGGCACAGTAATTCTATCCCAATATCTCCCTGGATTCACCATGTTTCAGCAAGGTTCAGCCCTCATACCACAACGATACATATTGTTACTCGTGCGAGTGGCTCACGTTGCTGATTCAAACTCGATTGAGAGGTTCCACACATACACCAGCTCTGCATTTTCCCCCCATTGGGTCCCGATCTCCAGTATTTCAGTTGTTCTATGCTCTCTCTCCCTCCGGCGCGTTGACGGGGGGTGTTCGGAGTTGCCGGTGTCTCAAAATCAACTTGTATCATGTATGATAGCGCGTTGTACCGTGGATTCAATGTTACATCGTATCGTAGGTGAATCTCAAGGCCCAGCCGTGGATAGCTGACAGCCGGGTCACCATTGCACTCGGTTGTTCTTTCCGTTTGTCTGGGATTTTTCGTTTGGTTCTTCATGCGACACTCCGTTTTCCCGACTCGGTTCCTCAGTTGTTTCTGTAGGGTGATGAACGATGTCCACTCCGATTAATGTGCCGATTGCCAGAATGCTTCAGCAGTGGGCCGGTAGTTTTTGCGACCGCTCCGGGTTTTGTGGCCAGATTTTTACTGCCTCGTGCTCAAACTCAGCGTGTTCGCCCTTCAACGTTAGTCACACGCGGTAGTTCTTTTTATTTCGTCCTGCCACCTCTCCCCCACTCATTGCCGGGGGGAATTCGGGTAATAAGGCGGTCGCCAACACTGAGGTGCAGGACTGCAGCTAGGGTCTTCCGTTTCAAGGATGTATTTTTCACGCTCTACTTCGTTAGGGATGTGTCGATAACTTGTGTTCTTTCGTTTTCAGCTTACATTGTCGCCCCCTCCCCTCCCCACCCGCTAGCTGTTCTTCTGTTTTCAAGCGTACATGTTTGTCCCCTCCCCCCGTCCCCTTGCTGGGGATACGGCGGTAGCTTCAGTTTCTGTCGTTTCCAAACCCCTCACGGAAAAAAGCTTCCTTTTTCCATTTTTGGCGTTTCTTCTTTGGGCTTCGTAGCCTCGCAGGGTAGTGGTGTGCGAGTGGGTCACGCGGATCCACACCTTCGGCTCGTGTTATTAATAGTAGTGCGTGGAACCGGCTTTTCCTCGAATACCCGTTTCTTTGCCTATACGGCTCATCACGGTGGTCTAGCGTTGTATCGCTCTGGAAGGCCTGTAAAGGCCCAGGATTTAAGAACCAGATAAAGTGATGGCATATTGCTTGGAAGGCCTACACGCATAGGGAACAGGGGTTCAGAACCAATCAAAAGTCCATTTCCCCTTCTCTTCAGACTCCATCCGCCCGAGTTGGATCATACAACAAAGCTCTTCTAAGGGCCGTTCTTATCGAGCAACTGTTTTTTCAAAATGTTCCAATACAGGAAATATTTCCGAAATTTGGAAATTTAACAGAGGGCCAAAACTTTCGGAAGGCTTCGCATTACAATATTTGAAAAAAAAACATTTTTGGAAAATTTGGAAACACAAAAAAGTGCGCGAAACAAATATTGGAAATTCATCATGGCTCCGGTAAGAATGGCCCGTGAGTGACAACGTGGGATCTGCTTTTTGGGACTTCAGACGGGAAAATTGACGAGAACATCAAGGGACACTGCGTGATTGGCGGATGATACAAACTGGTTGCCGAGTTCCAATGGTTGGAGTCGTACGGCACGGACGCATCATTAGTCTACCCGTACTGTTGGGCGCTCACGCTGCTCGGAGACGGCTGAAAACACCCAAGGTGTCATTGTTTTGGTCGCTATCTCGGGTTCCAAGCGGTTATTAGTCCCAAACCTGAAAGGGCATACACCTGTGTCCCAAGCAGTCACTTAACTTTAACCCCTACAAGTATACTACGAAGTATTTAGAACCATGCTGTATATACTGCAGGCGGTAGATCATCCTGTCTTACGTACATCACCGACATCGTGCAGCCGCGAGGTTGAGCCCCGACCAGACCTGCGACGCAACAATCAATGGCAAGTAAGTGCGCCGGCCGATCAAGAGGTGGTGATTCGTCCGCGACTGGCTGAAGTCTGCATGCTCCTCCCCTGAATGTAGACTCGGCTTTAGGGCTTTAGGAATGACTCCGACACTTCCCACTATTAATCCTATCGCTGTGTGCTGTTGGTTGTTGTCGGCAAGGTATATAGTGCGCCGACTACGAGTATCAGGCACAACTTTTGTTTTCAGTTTACCAGGATAAGTGTGTCCTCGCTGTATCATGCGCGGTATTAATTGCTTCCAGGAGTACTGTTATCAGTAGCGGGGGAATACCACACTCGCGGAAGGAAGAAAAGAGCTTGCCCCGCAAACCCACGAAATGCTTGTGGCAGCAGCAAGAGATGGCGAGACGACAGCGAATTCATTCGTCTCAGCACGTAGCCGAGCACAAAAGCGGCCAATGCACGAGGTGCCTCTCACTCCAAATCAGCATCCCTCGTTAGCGGTTAAAGTCGTAACCTCTCACTAGAATTCCCTACGTGTCAGTGTCAACCTATGCTACCAGGTTTACGTTTCCGAGTATAGGGTCACTCTCGGCCACCGTAGCACAGGTGCGGCCTTTGCATTTTCGGACCCCAGCATGACAGCACAATTGCTAAGCTTATCCCGCCCCCTTTTCGCCGCGCCTGCGCCTCCCAATCATGGCTTAACGCTAACGCAGCCGTTCCATCTATCATTCAATCCCTTTGCGATTTGAGAGGGACAAACTGTCGAAACACAAAAAAAATGATCACAGCATCGGCCTCACCAAGCAGCCTTAGGGTTAGGTTAGGCAGACTGCTGGGGTAGGGGGGGATGTCCGAGTCCGATGCAACATAAGGGGGACGCATGACACAAACTTAGCATGGTGGTGCGTGTACTTCTGTTGCACGCTCTCCCTGCAAGGTCGACAAGACAGCGCCTCTCGCTTTTTAGGTCGCTTTGCCATAATCAAAATCACAAAAAGGGCTAGAATAAGCCGGCATTCACACTGCTGCCGTGCGTAGTAGATGAAACGTCCAGCTTCTCCTACCTCGTCAAGTCGATTTCGATAAAACTAAACCCTCCAAGAGTTCGTTTTGTTCGAAATTTGCATAAAATTGTCCTCCTTCCCAAAATACACACACTCTCACGGTGGCCGCAAAGCCTCTCAAATTCTGGGATGTTTTCAATGTTTCTGAACTTCCAACGAATTTCCGACGAATTTATTTATTTTTGGCGATCTTGAGCTATATGCAAGAACTAGCACTGAATGTATTTTTACGCTTGAACACTTTGTTTTTGGCCGTACACGAAAGGTAAAAATATCGACTACCTGGTACATACTCTCTTGCAACAAGATAAAAACCCGTACAATATTCGTTCATGTATGTTCGATACCCGAGGGAAGTCCGTAAGGCCTAATAACTACGTACAACAGCGGGTACCACCACCCAGACATGCACACACAAACCTGAACCATCGCCACCAACCAACAGATACCATTCCGGGTATGCACAACACACTTCTTGTCTTACGCTTGCATGAAATCTACACGTGTGCAAGCCAAAGGAGATCGGACCACCTTGAGATAATATACAATGCATACAGAGGTGCTGGCTCATCTCGCGTTCATTGGCATCTGTTCAGTGAAACTTCGCGAACACCCCCGAGGCCTTCAAGTCAGCATACACGCAGTAAACACATGGTAAAAAAAGAAAAAAACGGATCGGTCACACACCCCCCCCCCCCACCGCCCAAGTCGAACGAAGCCGCGAGTGCACAAGCAACTCTCGCCCCCTCTTCACTCAAATCCCCATGCCGTCAAAGCGATCGGAGTCTCCCGCAACCGAAGGTTCGTCTTCGCTACTCTTGGGGGATGTCGTCGCGCCATCGCTGTCGCCGCTCTCCTCCGCGCCCGCCCCTCTCCTTTGATAAAACAGGACGTACGCCGCGGCGGTAACGAGGTCGGCCTCGCTCTCCACGAGCGAGACGCGATCGTCTGAGAAGTCGTACCACCGACTGTCGTCCTTGTTCAGAGCAAACGCCGTGTAATGGCCCCCGTTCAACCCTCCGTAATGGTTCACCACGCCCCACAGGTCATACACAGCCCCCCCGCCGTCTTCCTCGGCTTCCCGGTCGCGGTTAGGCTCTTCTGCCCGGTCCTCGAGCGCAGTACCGTCGTCAAATCCCTTTCCACTGAGGGCGCCGGCCTCTTGCAGTAAAGACTGCTGTTGCTGTTGTTGTTGTTGTTGTTGTTGTTGCGGGCTCACCACGACCCAGTCGTCCATGGAGCAGTCCTCCCCACCGGCCCCAGCCGAGGCGGCGGGCTCGCCGGGAACCGCTCCTGGATCAGGTAGCCCCTTGTCACCTGCTCGCGCCTGCGACACACGCTCTAAATGCCGCATGTCGAGACCTCTGACGATGGGCAAGAAGGGACAAACGAAGGTGGACGACAAGGAGGACCCTTGGCAAATATGAAACGTTGTCATACGTCCTGCATCTATTATTTGGTTTGTAAGTGATACTGGATGGTATTCCAGAGCTCCGTACTACCGTTCCCTTGGGTAATGGTACTGCGGTGCACACACCAATATATAACCGTTTTTTTTTTCCCCCTACATCGGGAAGTGTTTTTTAGCCTGTTTTATGACCACGGGTTAGATTTCCGGGAAATGAGCTAATGTGAAAACATCACCATCATCATCATCATCATCGTCATCGTCATTTATGCGCGTGCTTGTGCGTCTTTGCGACGGGGAATTCGTTTCCTCGAGTGACATCTACCTTGAATGCAGGTGTCGCCACCCGTGGGATTACATTGTCAATCAGACAGCATTTTTGATCCATGTCAAAAGAACAACCGACGGACCAGGAAAGCAGCGGATACAAAAATAAAAATTAGAGCGTTTCAATAACTTTGGGGTTCGGAATGAACTGGAAACTCTTGGGAGGAGGGGGGGAGGGGGGGGGTCGGGACAAGAACAGAACCACACGCACAGTTTTCTCGTGCATGCAAAGCCTTGGTCGACGATCCAACACAATTCCAAACTCATTTGTGTCCGTCTCCCCACATAAATAGACAGAGGTGGCTCCTCCTAGTGTTTTTCTCGCGGCGGAGAATTTCGTTCTTCGTTGACCAGTAAGCGATTAGTTCTGACATGTGCACGTAACACTCCGAGGCGGCAAATAGGCCATTACGACGGATGCGAGGGCTGTATTATATATACACCTTGAACCAGCCTCGACAAGACTTGAAACCCAAGCCCTAACCCCGGGAGCCCAGGGTAATATCGGAAAACATTTTTAATGAGGCAGTGTGGACTATCGACCATGTGATCGCAGCTGGGCCAAGTCGTATAAAATGCGGATGGATCCCGTCGTATGTTCATACTGAATGTCGACAACGGTAATTTTTTTACCAATCAAAATGATTCCTCTTCAACGAAATAGTAAATAGTTCGAGGGCGTGTTTAGTACGGGATATGGTGTGGGGACACCCGGGTACCTTCCCGATTATACTCCAGAAAAATAGCTTCAGTACTCGGGTACCCCAGGGTATGACCCAAACAATCAAGTTCGGTACCGGGGAACCTCCGAGTATAAATCTACTGTAGATATTTGATAGCTCGTTCAAAATCCGGCCAGCAAAACGCAACGTACGCCTCATCTATCAAACGGGTCTTCAACAACATCCCCCCCCCCCCCMCCGGATCCACCCCAGCCCCACCCAGCCCAGCCCAACCCCACCCCACCCCACCCAAGCGAACTGGTACTAAGTATGCCCTTGTAGTAGGTTCCACAAACGAAAGATAGTACCGGTAGGAAGCCTCAATCTGCCACCCTCACCGTACGGGGAAGGTGACGAAGCTGTCGATCTTTTCGCGGCTGGCCGCCCATCCCCCGTGAGTGTCGTACGAAAAACGCTTCAGGTGCATTACCAGCACAGGCGGGAGACGCCACAAGCTCAGCTCCTTGTACGCACGCCGGTGCTCCTGGCGAGAGGGGGAGAGGAGGGCAACATCATCAAACGGTTTCGCCGAAATATGGAGAGGCACGCGGTTTCAGTCACTGACAGCTACACCCTCCGCACACGAAAAACTTCGACGAGGACGTGCCTACAAGTAGTGTTAAATCGCCCACGGGTGTATCCTGGCATGTGCAAGCTCCCGCCACACCACTACCAGAAATCGACACACGTGGCAGGGTGATTTGTAACGTGACCGCCGCGACGTACTTGGCATTCACCACTCATCACAATCGGTGGCGTTAATGGTGTACGGCTATGTACGTCGGAATGTATCATACACGACACCACTGTGGTAATTTCCCATATACAACACCGGTGTCGCACTTTCTTTTACACGACACCGCCCAACTTCGCGGCATAAACCTCAGATAGGCAAAGGGATCACCAGGGGTAATGTATTGGCATGGTCTAGGGCACTCATGAAAGCTATCGTGAAGCTCAAACGGGCCAGTACTCCAAGAGGTATCAGACGTGCTTGTCTTTCGTTTCATTTCCACAAGAGCAGTTACTTATCGTGAGGCAACTGCAACCGTTAATGTAGACTGAATGCGTCGCTCACCATACAGCTGGAACAGTACCACATCTCCGACTCGTCCAGTTGCTCCCTCTCCAGGAAGTGCTCCAGGCACCGACTCGCGCTCAGCGCTTCTGGGATTCGATCCCGACACACCGCCACGCTGGGGTCGTCTTCAACCTGGGCGCGGCACGATGACGATGGGCAAGCACCGAAGTGTGAAGCATCTCAGCTGCGATGCCGTTATGCGAGCGGGGCCATTCCATACAAAAATCTCGACCAGGGCGGCTTTAACACGCAACAAAAAGTATTCACGACATCTCCTTAACGTCGCCGCTGTGTCGCCTTTCATCTGGTCACTCTCATGTACCTTGGGGGGAAACTCCTTCACCCTTTTACCACTAAAAAAACGACCCCACTCTAATTCCAAGGAGTTTGTCCCCCAACAACAAAGGTGCAGTTCTAAAGCGGGTAGATCACTGCTGTGTCGTATTTCATCTAGTCACACTACCTTGGGGCTACGTCTTAAATCGCTGGTGTGTCGTATTTCATCTATGAATAGTAACGCCATCTTGGGGCGAAACCGTCAACGGTGGGCGGTAACATCTGCGGGGTGTCCATCACGTTGGACTGCGCGAAACTCGAAACCCCAATCTATTTAGCCACACACGAGGGCGCTGCCAACCTTTAACATAGCCACATATGAGGAAAGCCAACCCCAAGCTACCGAGGCTATCAACCCTAACATAGCCACATACGTATATATACGAGGGCTGTAAACCAAATCATAGCCACGCATGAGGACTGTCGACACTAAAGTAACCACGAACTGGGGCTGCCAATCCTCACATTGCCACATATGCATGAGGGCTGGCCGACCTTTGCCGCATACCAGTACACACGAGGGTTGCCAACCCTAACATATATAGCCGCGTAGACGAGGGCTGCAGCCTACGGAGGCTGCCAACTGCCAATCCCAACACAGCCATATATGAGGAATGCCAACCCGAACACGGAATGTCAACCCTAACAAGGCCGGTAACATAGCCAGCCACATGAGAGGGCTGCCAGCCCTCGCATAGCCACATGTGAGGGTTGCCAATCCCAGTATAGCTACACATGAGGGCTGCTAACCCACCATAGCCAAATACGAAGTATATATGATGGCTACCGATCTTACCTAGGGAGACTGTCAACCCTAACATAGCCACATATAATATATACGAAGTATATAATAATACTTGGTATAATAGTATGAGGAATACACACCCTAACATAGGCACATGTGGGGGCTGCACACCATAACATAGCCACATACGAGGGCTGTCAACTGTAACATAGCCACATACTCCGTATGAAGGCTGGCAACCCTATCAAAGCCATAGCTGAGGGCGGTGCCAGCCCTAAGATAACCACATACATACGAGGGCTGCCAACCCGAACACAGCCACATTTAGTATGAGCGCTACCAACCCAACCAAACGTAGGCTCACACCTGGTATATATGAGGGCTCCCAACCCTACAGCAGTCGCATATGAGGGCCACCGCACTACTGCAGTAGTAGTGCAAGTTTCACTTCGTGCGCCACGGGAATCGCAAAAGAGCATGGTTTCACGACCGAGCAAATCACGATCTAGACCGCCTAGATCCTTGTTTACTGTTATGATATGTTGGGCAGGATCTGTATCGTACAGATATGTACAAACCCACGGAACACGTGCTGGATCGTGCAGATACATACGGCTCCCACCCGGTAACAAGATCCAGGTGTAAGATTACGAGGGGCCATAGTAATCATAACCAAATGTGGCCAGTAAAAATAGGGGGACATGCGTACGGGCTTGGAGTCCATCGTGGGTTCTGGGTACAACAGTAGACTATGCAGATCATATAGATCGAAATACCTGCATCTGCCCTGAAACATGTACCTGGTACACCAATAAACTGAAGTGGGGATCTGATCTGATGTGATCTGGTCTCATCTGATTTGATCTGTCCGTTGTGCGTTCTTTACGTCTCACCTCGTGCAAATCCGAGGAATCGTAGGCCTCCTGAGCGGCATCGTCTGACCATCTCAGCCTCAGCCTCGTCAGCCCAAACGGAGAGTCCTCTATCCAGTCGGACACCAGGTCGTCATCCACTTCGTCTCCCCTTCCATATATCGGGATGACCAATCGCAAAACGAGGGGCGAGCGAAGCGAGAGCTGGTAATTTACAAGGCCGCCTAAATTACAGGGTACGTCTTACAGGGCATGCCTTCCTTTTGACCTGGGTGAAGCAAGAGATCCTATAGAAAATCTGAAGCCGGAGATCCAATAGAAAATATGAAGCCGGAGATCCAATAAAATTTGAAGCCGGAGATCCAGTAAAATCTGAAGCCGGAGATCCTATAGAAAATATGACGCCGGAGATCCCATAGTAAACCGGAAGCCGGAGATCCTGTAGAAAATATGAAGCCGGAAATCCTATAGAAAAGCTGAAGCCGGAGATTCTACGACGTCTAGAAAATCTGACGCCAGAGATCCCATAGCAAATCGGAGGCCGGAGATCCTGTATAAATCTGAAGCCGGAGATCCCATGGAAATCTGAAGCCGGAGATCGTGCGAGTATATAATACATGAAGCCGAAGATCCTATGGAAATCTGAAGCCGGAGATCATTCGAGTATATAGAATATGAAGCCGGAGATCTTACAGAAAATCTGAAGCCGGGAATCCTATGGAAAATCTGAAGCCCGAGATCCTAAAGAATTTAAAGCTGGAGATCCTATGGAAAATCTGAAGCCGGAGATCCTATATTATCTGAAGCTGGAGATCCTATAGAAAATCTGAAGCCGGAGATTCTACGACGTATCTAAAATCT
This sequence comes from Saccharina japonica, assembly GCA_008828725.1. Taxonomy (NCBI): domain Eukaryota; class Phaeophyceae; order Laminariales; family Laminariaceae; genus Saccharina; species Saccharina japonica. The sequence goes on along the minus strand of MEHQ01003574.1, from coordinate 730,603 downwards.
GAAGCCGGAGATCCTATCAAAATTCTGAAGCCGGAGATCCTGTGGAAATAAGAAGCCGGAGATCGTACGAGTATACAAAATCTGAAGCCGGGGACCCTATAGGTGTAGAAAACCTGAAGCTGGAGATCCCATAGAAAATCTGACCCCGGAAATCCTAAAGAAATCTGAAGCCGGAGATCCTATCAAACATATGAAGCCAGATATTCTATAGGAAATCTCAAGCCGGAGATCCTATAGAAATCTGAAGCCGGAGATCCTACGGAAAATATGGAGCCGGAGATACGCACCGTCCGATCGAAAATCTCCAAAAGTCCCCGTTTTTTTCTCAACGCCTTCCACCAGCGCACAGTTAGTTGCCGACATCTGCACAATATCCACGGCTCTTCACGGGTCACGACCCGACCCGCGGGTCGGACCAGCAAGTTTTTGAAATATCTCGGGTCGGGTCGGGTCGGGTCGGGTCAGGAGGTTCTCAAACTCTCACGGGTTGGGTCGGGTCGCCCTTACCCGGCTCGATCGGTCACCCTTACCCGACCCGGCCCGAGCTGACCCGCGAGGTTTGACCCGATCCGTGAACAGCCCTGCTAAAAATATCCACCAGCGGAAGTTCCTAGGGGAACGCTACTCCAACCTGTAGCCCCTTCAAAACTGCCTCACTCACATTTGGGGGACAAACTACAGTACTTGGAGTTACGGGTAGAGTGGGATTTTTTTTACAGGGGGAAGAGGGGAGAGCCGCACCCACGTTTGGGGGGGAAACTACTTGGAATTAGAGTGGGATACATTTTGCAGAGGTAAAAGAGAAATAACGGAGGAGGGGGGTGCACTCATTTTCATGCATAGCCGTGTAATCTTATCACCATAGACCCTCGCATCCCTACAATGCCCGGACGAAGCACGTCGGGCTTTCGCAGATTAGGGAGATAATGCTTGCACCAAGCGCAAAGCCCCGTGAGGTGTACGGCGAGTCGCGTGAAGGTGAGCTGCACCCTACTAAGAACCGCTTGTGAGGCGGACTTCGGCACGTCGTGCGGACTTTCGAAGGGGGGGGGGTAGTACACACGACAGAGAGAAACGCCAGAGATGCCTGCAGAAACCCTTCCACCGGCCTCACCGCCGCCGGTCGCCCATGACAACAACAAAAAACACGCATTGCGTGACCACGCGAGTTATAGGCGTCCGAGGTGCGAGCGGGTTCAACGCGCCGAAAAATCTGAAGAACAGCAGCCGGGGGGGGGGGATGCTCCCATTGACAAACGCCTCCACCCCAAACATCGACGCGCTGTCGAAGAAATAAACTAGAACAGGGAGGCATACCCACACAAAAGTATATGCATACAATGCATATGATACATACACATTTTTATTTATATTTTCCATCCCATTTATTATCTTCGCCCTTCCTTTCTCTCTCATTCCTAGTCGTAACTCAGATCCGGGGTCACAAAGTAGGCCCTTCTCCCTCTTCCCCCACTACGGTTTGTGCCTTGAATTTGTATCGCGAGGAGACTTCAACCCTTTCTTCCCCTCGTTGACTCGCATCGAATTGCGCCTACCCACGCTGCTAGGCGCTCTCAGCAGTTGATTCCGTTTCTTGTTTTTTTGCAAATGAACTCAAAAGTCTGACCCACGTGGGATTCGAATTCACGAAATCAACTCTATCATAGCAGCATTCGGGGGTACCACTAGTCCACCGGGGCGACCGGAATCATGCATACATACTGGTACAATATGATTCGTATTTATATACCAGGTAAATATGTATACCCAGAGCTGTAACACGCTCAACTCGAAAACTGCGAGCGCTCGCAACCTTTTCGCACAAAGCAAGACAAACGAAAGCAAAAACAAAAGCTCGAGTCACAGCCCTGAGCACGCTGCAAGCGCCTCATCACAGCCAACGCCTCCTAGGGTTTCTCACCCGCCCAGGATATTCCCCTCGTAGCCCTTCGGCGGCTCCTCGGACAAAAGCTCTAGTTCTCCCGATCGAAGCAACTGCACCACGGTGTCCGGATCGCGTGCGTCATCTGTGTGTCATCAGGGGTCAAAACGCAGCCAAAGACGGAGGACTCTGGTGTCGCGAGCTGATTGGTCGACGTTTCTGCCGTCCTAACAGCCAAACACTGAGGGCTCTGTTGTCGCGTGCGGATTGGTCGACGTTTCTACCGTCTAAACAGCCAAATACTGAGGACTTTGGTGTCGTGTGCTGATTAGTCGACATTTCTACCGTCCTAGCAGCCAAAACTCTGGTGTCGCGTGTTGATTGGTCGACGTTTCTGGCGTCCTAACAGCTAAATACTGAGGACTATGGTGTCGTGTGCTGATTGGCCGGCGTTTCTACCGTCCTATATAGCAGCCAACTACTGAGGAAGCTGATGTCGCGAGCTGATTGAACGGTGTTTCTACCGTCCTAGTAGCCAACTATTGAGGACTCTGGTGTCGCGTGCTGATTGGTCGACGTTTCTACCATCCTAGCAGTAAAAAGCTGAGGATTCTGGTGTTGGGTGCTGATGGTCGATGTGCCTACAGTCCTAGGAGCCAAACACTGAGGACTCTGGTGTCGCGTGCTGATTGGTCGACGTTTTTACCGCCCGAGGGAAGCATGCCCCGAACGCTCACCGTGCAAACAACACTCAATGGACGAAAAACTGCCTCTTGCCGTATGCTGTAATCAAGATAACACAAACCCTTGGGACGAAAGTTCAGAGCCGATTTCCTCTAAAACATGTCTTAAGAAGGGCACACACAACGAAAATGGTGGCTTATCTTTTCGAGGGGTTTCCATCGCTCGGCGTTTACTCTGTCCTACTTAATACCAGGTGGAGGGGGTGTGCTATCTTATCACCCGGGTGATACGGTATCTCCTTAACCCTTTCGTGCTGAAAAAATGATCCTACAAAAGTGATCCTACAAAAATGATCCTACGAGACTAAATGATTCTACAAAAGTGATCATAAAAAAATGGCCCTAAAACAAATGATCCTACACATAATTGCAAGTAGTGTGTCTCCAAAAAACGTAAGTGCAGTTCTCAAAAGGGTTGAAAAAAAACAACTTCTCGTGAGGGGGGAAAAAAAACACCGAGGAAAGGGAGCTTAGCTCTACGTAGTCTCCTCGAGCGTTTCTTTCATGCATTGGCCGCTGCGTTGTAATAGTGAAAACTAGGGCCACGTGCGGTGGTTGGAGCTCGTTTCCTGCATTGAAAAAGGAAGTCGGCGGCAAGCACTCAACATGAACCGGTGCCAACTGTCCTATTATAATGAGCCGCGCGAGCGCGAAGCGCGAGCCTTTTTTTCATTGATTTTTCAACTGAAAAAAAAGGCTCTTCATATCGGCTTGCGTTTCGCGTAGAAATCCATGTAGGGTGGTGTTTTACGACTTCTTCTGTGTGTTTGTTTGCGACAGTCAACATCGACGTTTGTACACCGCATTCAACGTACACGGCACCAACGCCAGTCCCGTCGGACTCTGTGCACGCACACATTTTAACGAAGTCTTCTCGTGCTGGTATCGCTGCAACTCGTTCAGAGTTGGCCGAGCTAGGTGCGACAACGTGTGTGTTTTACAGGCACACATGCCTTTTTTTTAATTTCGGGACGTAAAACATCATAACGGTTTTTCTATAACATTTTAAAAATACGTCACAGCGATGAGTTTTTTGTTTTTGTTTTCGGAGTTCTATGATGTAGGTGGTATTGTAAGGCCCACTCTCCTCCTGATGAGGGGAAGGACAAGCTCTGCTGTAATGTCGTACAGCAGTAGTTGTGGTGGCACCTGCTACGATAGTAGGTGCGGCAACGTGTGTTTTCAAACAAGGCTGTGGGCCATGTTTTTTTTCAGGCACATAAATCGGAACGTAAATCATCACAAGGTTTTTTGTTTCTGGAGTTCTGCCGAACACAACCCAGCTTTCTTCAAATTATGCCGAATTTCACTATCATCATCGTGTTGGGGAACCAGGAGACACGTGTACACAACAGTTTGAGTACGAGTACAGAGGGTTCAAGGGCTAGACCGACAAGCCGAGCGTACAGTGACGCTGGCCCTGGCCTCATGTGTCCTACTACTGCTGCTGTTGCTGCCGTTCCGTTGCTGTTGTTGCTGCGGCCGCCACAGCTGCTGCTGCTGCTGTATGCTGTATGATATGCTGTTGATTATTTTTGTTTCAAGAAATAACCCAAACCAAACGGCACGTATACGTAGATGTTCGTTCGTGTTTTGGCTCAGCACTCAGCACAGCAGTATCCCCCCAGCGTGATGCATCGCAGATTTGACTACTGCAGGTACCCGAGGTCGCGCCTCATTTACCACCAAGTACTAGTAGTGACACTGTATGCACCCAACGTCGACGGACTCCGTGTACACAGTATAGCAACAACTACAACAGCCACATCACCAACAGCAGCATCCGCCACAACAACAGCAGCAGCAGCCAAAACAACACCACAACTACAAACCTGCTCCGGACTCGCAGCTTCTCCTCTGGGCTGGGTCCGACTCATCCACGCTCGTCACCCCGCTTCCCTCAAGGTCGGAGTCTAACCCCGAACCGCCACCCTGTCACAGGCAAACACATTAAAAAAAGCAACTTTTTGGGTATAATGGAACAAAAACAGAAGGGGTGCTAACACAGCGAGCTATTTATATGATAGGACAGGAGGTCGGGCTCGACCCGATTCATAAACTGGTCGATGCTTCGGTCATTCCTCAAAGACGATAATTAAAGCATTCGTACCAGGTACGGGATAAAATTTATATCATTAAAAGGACACCTCAGCTGTGTGAAAAAAACACCCCAGCTGTTTAAAAAAAGACACCTCAGACGTGTTGAAAAAAACACCTCCTCAGCTGTGTTAAAGAAAGACACATCAGCCGTGCTAAAAAAGACACCTCGCAGTGAGATCGAGGATTTCGTCGAAACGCCTCTTTGCAAGCTGCGTTTGATACTATTACGGGGGGGGGCATCTGTAGTAAACAGAACCCACAATAGACCCAAAAACCGCACACACCCCTACGTTTGCACACCACATTTGGTTGTCATTGCTATTATAGGTTTCCCCCTAATACTGTACTTCGATCGCGCGTGCTAAGTACGGGGTGGTTGTATGTGACCTCATGAAGGACACACGTCGGCGAACACCCTGCGTGATAGCATAGTACCAGGGTCAACAGGACGATTTTACAAAGACGGTCAAGAGTAGATCATAGGCATGTAGTCATTGACTGTTTTGGAGAAACGCCGCACTACCTTCGTTTGCGGATGAACCAACGCCTTCTCCGTTTTTTTTTCTCCCAAAAGCCACAAGCTCGTCGCCGCACGCACGCATGACCCGCGCTCGATGCAACTCGTGATTAAAGGCCGGCGTCGACTACACTAGGCAAGACGAAACAACAGGACAACCAACGTCGCGCTACATGAGCTACATACCTGGTGAATACGAGTCCCACGCGGACGAACAGGAGCAAACAGTTGGCTTTCAGGGCTACCGGTCCACCCCTCCAGGGGGCACCTCTTATGGCAGAGGAGTGCTACTCGACAACTGCATCCGATACAAGCTCGCCGAGCGGGGGGAAACAAGACTACGACCTATCGACAAAACGCGGTCGACGGCCTGGCGCTGTCTCACCCCCCCGCCCACCCCTCCAACTACGGCCATGCATGCCATGAGTACAGCCCCCCCTCAACCCTTCCCCACGCCCCTCTCCGCGCATAACCAACTCCCAATTTTCCTCGACGAACCTTCTCCGTGGCGCTCCGCGGACGCACCAGCCTCCTTAGCACCGTGCCCAGCATGGCGCGGAACTCCCCCACGGTGGTGGAGTGTGGGAGGTAGGAGACCAGCACCGGGAAGCAGAACTCGGTGGTCCGGCTGTAGCACTTCAAGCGGCTGGACGTGTCGGGTTGTGTCGAGCGGTGGTGAACGATCTGCCGAGAAAAAAAAAGGGGTGCCGCCCGACGGAGGCATGTTCGTGGTTAACAAAAAAAGCGGGACTGCTCGATTTTGTAAGGTTGTGAATCGGAGCGAAAAATGATTGGATTTGAATCGATTTCGGCGAAAAAAAAGCCGTTAACTCGAATTTATGAAAATAAATCGACTCACTTGAATTCCGAGTGAAATAGAATGAGCGAAGCAAGCCTAGCGAGCGAGAAAGCGACCCCCAATCAACCCCCCCCCCTCGGCTGGTCGCCGTCTCGAAAGGGATGCGTGGTCAATGGTCAAATGAGGACGCCCCCCCTCTCCCCCCCCCCGGCTGGCCAGGGAGGCATACAGCCGGTGAAAATACATTATGGATACAACGCAAAACAATCTCAGCCATCTAGCGATTCCGATGCCGACTGAACCCTACGATTGAACCGGGTGCGTCGGCTTCGATTTCCAATCCCATCGGTTTTCGATTAGCCCCTTCGGGCCTTCACAGGGGAAACAGATGATTGCAGCATCGACTACTGCTTGGTTGGCTGGTGACAAGCTTTCACGCCTCGGACGGACAGATCATCTACAGATCATCTACAGATAGGTCATTCCCAGTTGATGATCTAGACATTTCAGTAGCAGATATATGTATGATCTGTATGACCTGTATGATCTGTATGATCTGTATGATCTAGCTCATGTTGCCGGGTGGGAGCCGTAAAACCTGCATGGCCTACAACAGGTTTTTCGTGGGTTGGATCTGAACTACACAGCAGATCCTTGACGCGTACGACGTAAACAAACCCGACAAGAAAACGTGCTCGACGGCCCCGTTTCCCGCCGTGGACAGAGTGAGCATGCATGCTGGGTTTCCACCCGAGTACGGTGATCTCAAGCCCACAAACGGGTGCCTCGCCCTGTTGAACCTTTGCCGAGGGTAAGATTTCGTTCTTTGTATTTGGTCCGTTTTCCAGGTCGCTTCAAACAGCACCAAGCAGCAACAGGAACCGCAGCAGGGTCCATAAAAGTCCTAGGGGATAAGTTAAAAGTCCCTATAACGTATACCTGGAAATGACACTACAGTTCGTACCAGGTATTGTAAAAAAAAGTACTACAATAACCTGCCTTCTGTACAAACTAAAATTAAAAACAGGAGCAAACCGAGCTTGCCGAGTAGCGCACCGCGCCATGACCCTGGACGTAAAAACAAAACATAACGCGACCATCTCCCCGCGCTAAAAAAAGCACCACAAGACCATC